>JANUSC010000768.1:0-47427 GCA_025200525.1 Camellia lanceoleosa | reverse complement strand
AAAACTTAGAATGCTTTTTTCTCCAAAACTTAAGCCTCAAAAAAGCCATGGAAGGCCTAAATTATAACACAGCTAGGAATGTGCATGAGAATCAACACAAACACATTACGAGGGACCAATATAACTTTTAAGAACTTATGGCACATGGATGGGATGTACCATTTGTGAATTAGCCTAAAAACAACTTTCTTTCTTTTTTTCCATAATCTTGGCAAAAGTTTGTTGGAGGGGTATATTATCAAATAGCCATGAATCTGCATGAGAACTAACACAAAAACCTTAGGAGATACCAATGTAATTTTTAGGAACTTACAACACATACACATGTTGCAAAAATTCATTTGTGAATTAGCATAAAAATACTTTTTCCACATAATTAGGCTTAAAATGGCCAATGAAGGAAATTTTTTGAATAGTCACGTATGTACATCGTAACCCAAGACAAACACCTCAAGAGTGACCAATATAACTTTTAAAACTTATGAAACATGCAATGAATTCAATCAAGCAGACTTAGATTAGAAAATCAATTTTATATACTTAGGCTTGAAAGAAGGCCATCGAAGGGTAAATCATTAAACAACCATGATAGTGCTCATGATTCAAGTAAACACCTCGTGAAGAACCATTGTTACTTATAGGATGTTGTAGGACATGCATAGGGATGCATTGGAAAATCAATTTTATATACTTAGGCTCGAAAGAAGGCCATTGAAGGGTAAATCATTAAACAACCATGATAGTGCTCATGATTCAAGCGGTAAACACCTCGTGAAGAACCATTGTTACTTATAGGATGTTGTAGGACATGCATAGGATGCATTGTTTGTGTATTAGACAAATAAATGCTTTTTTAGTAATTGAGATTAAAAACTTGGATTGCTAAATTACTAAACAAATACAAAAATGGCCAGAACCAATACAAACACCTTGGGAGGGACCAAATAAGTTGTAGAAACTTGTGGAACATGCATGGGATGTAAAATTATGAATTAGGCTAAAAAATGCTTTTTTCTCCATACTTAAGTCAAAAAGTCGCCTAAGGCTAAATTCTCACACAACCACAAATTTGTATACAAGAACAAACAAAAACGCTAGAGGGACCAATATAAGTTTATGAACTTATGGCAAATGAATGGATGCACCATTTGCAAATCAAATTAAAAATTAATTTTTTCCCATACTTAATCTTGAAAAAGTCCGCAGAGGGATATATTGTCAAATACCACGTAATGTGAATGGAACCTACACAAACACCTTGGGAGAGACCAATGTAATCTTGTAAGAACTTTATAACAAAAGCACAAGATGCAATTCATTTGTGAATTAGTCTAAACAAATATTTTTTCCATACTTAATCTTTACAAAAATTCGCTGGGAGGCTATATTGTCAAACAACCATTAATGTGTATGAGAACTGACATAAACAATTTAAAAGGGACCAATATAACTTGTAGAAAGTTACTTACACATGCATGGGAAGCAATTCATTTTGAGTTAGCCTCAAAAATGCTTTTGTTTTACTTGCTTGAAAAATGGCCAATAAAGGGACTAAATTTTAAATACTATGATGTGCAAGAGAACTAGCACAAACACCTTAGAGTGACCAATATAACTTGTAGAAACATATGGAACATACAAAGGATGCATCATTTGAGAATTAGATTAGAAAATCAATTTTAAATATTTTAGGCTTGAAAATTGACCATCGAACGGTTAATCGTGAAACAACCATGAAAATGCTTGTTGTTAGGTCCCTTTGTGTTTTAATTCCGTGGAACAAACACGCTTTCAATTGTATTTTAGTGTTTTGTTTTTACTTGGACCACTCAAGTGTAATTGGTGGCTCGAGCGAAGAAGCTCATCTTTCGCCAGCTTAAACATGCTTGCAAAAGTATTAAGAGATCTCATTCTTCGCCGAGCGAACTATCCATCGCCGAGAAGGCACTTATGGTTTCTCTGATCTAAGACACACCGCCGAAAGTGATCATTCCTTCGCTGCCGATCTTCACAATCTTGTTTCATATAAAGCCGCAAGTTATAGATTTTAGGTTAGACTTCTAGATCTAAAACTTGAGAGTTTGTGTTTACTTTTGGAGTTCTTATCCTTTGTTTCTTGATGTTTTGTGTGATTGGTCAAAACACATAAATTTGATTGGTTGAATCAAGGGGGTTGTTTCAATTATACTTTTCAAGGGCGTTTCATTGACTGGGATTCTCAAGATTGGAGCTTGGAGGCTTTAAAGGAGTTCAAAGCGCTCATTGTCGGATTCGCTTGGGTGTTGTGGATTCAACACCGGCTAATCAATTCCGAGACTAAGGTGTGTTGAAAGTTTACACAACAAGAAACAAGCAATTCTTGAGCATGTTGGCTAATTGTTAGTACTCTTGTGTATTTTCATTATCTTCATAGTTAATTGATTAGTGGCTTTTAGCTTGCATTTTGTTTATATCACAAATGGATGTTCTCTAACTATAGTTTTTTTCACGTTAAAATATTTTGTGTGCATTTATTATTTGTGAAACAACAATCCAAATTACTTTATGTGGTAGATGATTTAGATTGTTAGTTTTATGTTTGGGATTTTCCGTAATTAAATCTATTTCAACCATGAATTACTTAGGTTTTTCAATTGATATCGAGCGGTCACCTATTCTTTGTTTTAAAAAAGCTATATGGGTGTGATTTGTGTTAATGGATTCAATTCGCGAAGGTAATCAATTGTGAGATCTCCTTTACTTGATGAAACAAACTACTCATATTGGAAAGCTCAGATGAGAGCATTTTAAAAATCTATTGATGAGAAAGTTTGGCATTCTGTCATCTATGGATGGAGGAACCTATGGTGACCATTGATGGTGTTAATATTCCCAAACCAATTGATAAATGAGATATAATTGATTATCAAAACCTAGTTGGAATAGAAAACACATAATTTCTTGCTCCATCACTCAAAGAGTTCCAACGATTTGCACTTGTGAGGTAACAAAAGAGGCTTGGGACATTCTTGAAATAATTCATGAGAGTACTACTTTTGTCAAATGATCAAAACTTCAACACCTTTCCTCTACTTTTGAAACTCTTTTTATGTATGAGGATGAGACGCTTTGATGATTTTTATGCTAAACTCAAAGGACATTGTGAATTTTGTTTCACACTCAAGTGAAAAATCCATGAATCTCAAAGTTGTTGGAGAAATTTAAGGTCATTACTCTATAGGTTTCAATCAAAAGTGACAGCCACAGAGAATGTTCAAAATGTTGAGAACCGTAGCTTGATCAGCTTGGTTGGAAACAAACAAACTTATGACACACATCTCGTTTCAAAGAAAAAACAAAAGAAATGATGGCTTTTTGGTAAGAATCCTGACATGGAAATTGATCTAGAGTCCTAAATGACTTTGTTTACCAAACAATTTGGAAAAAAATTTATGAAAAGAAGCCTAATTTCAAGGATACTAGTTCTAAGGATAAGGGTAATGATAGACTCAAAGTTGTTCCAAAACCAAAAAGAAGATAACGAGAGTATAGGGAGTCAAGTGTTGTGAATGTCAAGGGTTTGGGCATATTGCTTCGAAAGTGTCCTTCTAAGAAGAACATAAAGAAAGTTTACACAAAGGACTTGGGATGATGAAAGCGGTCGAGTAAGAAGTCGATGAAGCTAAATTTGGTGAAGATGAGAATGGTACTTTTATGGCATTCTACTCGCTTCCTCAACCAACTCCTGTGCTAGTTGAGTTTGCTTGTGGAGCTAATTCAAGATCGTGCTCCTACCTTTGATAGAGTAGCTATTTGTTTTGGAAGTGTAGAATCAAGGTGTATCTTAGAGCTTAGATCTTGAAGCTTACGCACAATTGTGATTGATCCTATTACCAATCAAAAGGTCACCAAGCCGATTAAAAAGTGGAGTGCTAATGAAAAGTTGACGGAGAGTAGTGAGCAAGTTCTCAATACTATTCGAGAAGCACTTTATGAAGGAGAGCGACAATGTATTTCTCATTGCGAGAATGCCAAAGATGCATGGGCTATTCTTATGCAATTCCATGAAAGAGCAGAGTTATCTTCACAAACATCCAAAGCACTATTCACCTCAATGCTTTAGTTGCTTGACTAGATGTTCACAAGGAGGAATAGAAACAAAACAAGATGGGCCATTTGAGAATGTCACGATGATGAAACCTAAGATGATGATGATGATGATGATAAAATAGAAGGTGAAGAGCTTCAACAAACATATGAAAAGTTGTACAAGGAATCTCTAAACTTACTAATTTTAATGACAAACTCACTTTCAAACTCAAAGCATGTAAACGTGAGAATGTCAAACTAAAGGAGGAGATTTCTAGCTTAGAACGATGCTATCAAAATATCAAATGATAGACAAACTCTTTGTGCAAAACTCTTGACCAGGAGACCGAGATAAATGAGCTATTAAAAATCTATGCTACTTATGAAGGAAAGATTGAAACTATCGAGATGTCTTAAGTCGCTTTGGAAGAGTCGGTTAACCGTAAAAACAAAGAACTCAAGAGTGCTAGAGCTACAATTGACCTTTGGAACAAGGGGTCAAAGACACTGGAAGATATCATTGGGTCTCAACAAATCGGCTTTGAAAAAAGTGGGATTGGCTATAGTGATGATATACTGTAAAAAGAGAATGCTTCCTCATCTCATGACAAAAGGACTCAAGGAAAGGGAAAGCTGAAGGTGTAATAGGATGATAGGTCTTTCCATCAACCTAAAGGCAGTATGATCAATGAAAGGGAGGTAAGACCTATTTTTATTTGTTATCATTGTGGTAGGTATGGCCACATTTGTCCTTATTGTTTTGAGTTGTTTGGTAGGGTGTCCCCAAAATATAGAAGAAACTCTAATACCTCATAGATTAGGAGACAACCCTATATGTCAAGACGTATCACCATGGTTCATAATGGTGTTCACAATGCTAAGACATCTTCCAAGAATCATGATAGTCCCTCTTCTATTAAGACTAAAAAACTGTTGATGAAAAAGAATGACTTGTCTTGTTTTGTTGTTCACGCCGCTTATAAAGCATGTGACTCGCACATGTAGTATCTTGATAGTGGGTGTTCTCGTCACATGTATGTCGACAAATCCTATTTCACATCTCTTGAGAAATATGAAAGAGGAATTATTACATTTGGGGATGGCAAGACCTTTAGAGTTATTGGTAAGGGTTCTATAAGTGTTCTCGCCTTTTCTAAATTGATAGTGTATTGCTTGTTGGCAGCCCTTTAAAGCAAATCTTTGAGCATCAATTAAATGTGAGACTCACATCATGAGGTATTGTTTTCAAAAAGATAAATGTGATATTTTGGACAAAGAGGAAAATACCATTTGCACATCCGATAATCACTATGGGATTGTCACTACTAATGATCTCACATGTCACTCGCCATGATAAGCAATCTAGACTTATGGCATCAATGGTTAGGTCATATCAACTTCAAAGATTTAACTAAGATAGCCAATAAGGAGGTAGTGAGGAGTGCCTAAAATGGATAAGTCTTTGAACCAAGTGTGGCTGGTCATGTCAATTGGGAAAGCAAACTCGAGCCCCACAAGAAGGTGAATAGCTTAACAACCAAGCATCTTTTGAGTTGGTTCATATGGATCTTATAGGACCCACTCATACCGAAAGTATTGGAGGCAAAAGATATTTTTTTTAACTATTGATGATTATTCTTGCTCACTAGGTACATTTTTAAGAAAAAATCTAATACGCTTGATGCTTTCAAGTCCTTAGTCCTAAGAATCCAAAATGAACATGGTGTTTCTATTGATCATAAGAATCCGAACCGATCATGGTTATGAATTTAAGAATAGCTCGTTTTTAGATTTTTGTGATATATATGGGATTAAGCATGAATTTTCAACTCCTATCACCCCACAACAAAATGGAGTTATTGAGAGGAAGAACTGGATGGTTCCAGAGATTGCTAGGGTCATGCTCCTTAATAAAAAAGTTTCTCCTAAGTTTTGGGTTGAAGCCTTAAATGCAGCAGTCTATGTGGTGAATCATATGTATTTAAGGCCCGACACCTTACAAACTCCATATGAATTGTGGAAAGGGTCGAAACCTAATGTGAAAAACTTCAAAACTTTTGGGAGTAAGTGTTATATTTTCAAAGATAGAGAGCCCTTGGGAAAATTTGACTCCTCTAGTGATGAAGGTAATTTTCAAGGATATTCAACCTCTAGTAGACCCTTTTGAGTCTATAATCTTCGTACTTTATCCATAATGGAATCTATCAATGTGGTTGTAGTTGACATAGGTTGTCTAATGGCGCCTCTACATGAGAAAGAAGATGGCGGTCCTCAAGCTTCTTTCATGGTACCACAAAGTCAAGAAAAAGTTCAAGGCAAAGCTTAAGAAGGCGAACAAGTACCAATTTCCGTGGCAAGCCTAAGTTCAAATAGTGCACAAGGAGATACCCCCACCGCCACTCCAGCCTTGAAGCCATCTAAGGGTGAAGTCAATCATTCTATACAACAAGTGATAGGGACTGTCACATATCGAATGAAAACCCGAAAGTAACTTCGGGAGGAGCTATCACATGTGTGCTGTATTTCTTTAATTGAACCTAAGGATTTAAAGGAGGCCTTGCTAGATGATAGCTGGGTAAATACTATGCATGAAAAATTAGGTCAATTTGAACGTAACAAAGTTTGGACTCTTGTTCCTAGGCCCAGAGATGTGAATATGATAGGTACCAAGTGGATCTTTAAGAATAAATCTGATGAGAATAGTATGCTGGTTAGAATAAAGATAGGTCAATTGCTTAAGGCTATACGCAAGCAGAGGGTGTTGACTATGATAAGACATTTGCCCTGCTGCATGTCTCGAATCTATTCGTATATTACTCTTTCTTGGTTTTCAATTGTTTCAAATGGATGTGAAAAGTGCATTTTTGAATGGGTGCTTGAAGGGGCAAGCCTATGTTGAGCAGCCAAAGGGTTTCGAGAATCCTAAGTTTCCAAATCATGTCTAGAAGTTAGACAAGGCACTTTATGAGCTGAAATAAGCCTCTCGGCTTGGTATGATAGGCTGACTAACTTTCTTCTTGACAATGACTTTCAAATGTGTAGTGTGGATAAGACCTTATTTGTGAAATATACTAAGTCGCATATCTTTATTGCTCAGATTTATGTTGATGATATTGTATTTAGATTAACATCTAAATCTCTTGTTAAATATTTCTTGAATTGCATGACACATGAGTTTGAAATGACCATGATGGGGAATTGTCATTCTTTTTAGGGATACAAATTAAACAATTGTCGCTCGTATGTTTGTGTCTCAAATTAAGTATGTTAAGAACCTTGTGTCTAAGTTCGGTCAAGAGTCTGCCAAACACTCTTGGACCTCCATTAGCACGAGCCTTTATTTTTCTAAAGATCCCTCTGTCACTAACGTTGATCCTGCCCTATATAGGAGTATGATAGAGAGGCTTTTGTATCCCACCGCCAGTCGGCCTGATATTCCCTTTAATGTTGGTGTTTGTGCCCCGTTATCAAGCTTGTCCAAAAGAGTCTCATCTTCTAGTCGTACATATTGTCAAGTATGTGAGTGGGACTTGGGGCATGGAATGGATTTGGTTCTCTTCTAACTCCACGCCAATATTATCGCTATTCTAATGCCACTTGGGTAGGGTGTGTTAATGATCGCAAAAGTACATCTAAAGGTTGTTTTTACCTGAAATAACTTAGTTGCATGGCATAGCAAAAGTAAAATGCCATCTCCTTGAACCACCGACGCAGAAAGTACTTTTGCCACAGGAGTTATTGTGCTCAAATGATTTGGATGAAGCAAATGCTTCATGACTATTCAATAGACCAGTACGCACTTACTATTTTCTATGAGAACACTAGTGCCATCAATATTTCTCAGAATCCAGTCTAACACTCTTGCACTAAACATATTGACATGTGTCACCATTTTATTCGAGAGTTAGTTGAGGAGAGCCTTGTTGTTCTTGAACATGTATCCATTGAGTATCAAAGAGAAAACATTTTCTCAAAACCCCTTGATCTTCTTATGTTTGAGTTCCTTAGAAAGACATTGAGAGTAGTGCTCATTGACTAGAGTGTGACTTGTTGCATGAATGGATATTGATTGGCATTCTGTGTGTTTGGATGTTATAATCTCATTGTCACTGATACGTGTCTTCTTTGCAATAGATTTAATAGAGCTTCTTTCATGCTGCATGCAAGGTTTCATATGTGTTTGCTTATAACTCATTTTGAATGTACATGCTCATTGATTTCATGATTTCATTATGTACACATCCTTAAGTTAATTAATTGCATGTGTATCCACACAAGTGATCAAATTTTGCTATGGACTTTTAGCATTGTGTCTTGTACATTTCTAGAGAAATTCACCTATGCTAGCATATCTTAGGTGATGTTGAGCCTCTTAACCACCTACCATCTTTTTGCACTTCCACGACTTTCCCCTTAGTTCATTGTAGTCAAGGCATGAGGAAAATGCTACCTCAGAGTCAACAACCAGGCTATCTTTATTCTATCCATGTATCTCTGGCTAGATTTCATACTCTTAAGTGCAAAAGTCGCCAGTGAGTGAGCAAAAGAAATAAAGAAAAATCAAATCAAATCATTTATTGACTGAGGGTGAGCGTTTACTCAACAAATACCCCTTGATCTCTAGTGGTTTGACTTTTCTCAGTTTCGTACAGATTCTTCTGCCAGATGTCTAGCCATCTGATCACAACTAGGATTAACTTTAGCAATTGGATATTCAGTGGATCATGCAAGACGTGTTCACGCTCGCACACACACACATTATCTTTGTGAGCTATCATGATCTTCTTTGAGCTCATGTGCTACCTATGTCCATTTATACATTCTTGCCTTTGCTTTCTAATGATCTCACGTTCATAATTATCTAACTTGCAAGTTTGAAGGTTTCATGATGTGTGGATTATCTCATCTTAGTCTCACATTATTGTAATGGAACTCATATATTTCAGTTTCAGGTGATAGTTTGTTTTATGAGTGTTTTTGGATGTTCAGGGGTTGTGTTTCAAGACTTCGAGAACATTCCTTAAGTTTTGACACTGCTTGAGCCATGTTTCTTGCACTCGAGCGATGAATGGCATCATCTAGTTTTTTTTTTTTTTTTTTGCAGAGTGTCTGAACTTCTGAGAGTCTTTTATGCACTTGAGCAGTGGAGTCTTGTCTCAAGTGATGGCCACACGCGTTAGTAAGTTTGCTCGGCGATGAAGTGGTCGCCAAGCAGCTGTGCGCTTTAAAGCCTGCCGACCGGCTCTTTCGGCCACTTTTCCCCAAAACCCTTCAGGTTTCTCTTACTAGGCAATTTCACCCCTTTTGCTCTCTTCGTGTCTTCTCTCCTCAATTTGGAGTAGTTTTGAGCCACATTAAGTGATTTTCATCACTCATTGGTAATGATCTTCTATTTTTTCTACTTTATTTTGATTTTTTTTTAATGTTATTCTCATGTTTCTTATCTCTCTCCACCATTTGGGTTTTTTTTATCTTAGTTTTCTACTTTATCCTTTGATTTTCGTTGCACTGCTAGGTTTCATCTAAGGCTGCTAGGTTTTAATTTTTTTTTTTAAAAAAAATTATTTCATTTTATTTTAAATTATTTTCGATTTTCTTCAAGGATTTTAGGCTTTATTTTGATGAATCTATGAGATTATGTCCTATTGTTAATTGATTAATTTTTTGTTTCTTCTTATTGGTTACTAATGGCGGTGGTTCCTTATTGTTTGCACTTGGGGTTGATTTGGGTTTCTTTGGTTTTGTTTGGGGATTTATGGTTGTGCCATTGGTGGGTGGTTTCGATCTTTTTTATTTTGGGTTGTCCTTGGATCTGTGTTACTCTTGTTAGTGGGATTCTCCTTGTCTTTTAGTGTTTACGTCATGGCTGAATCTTCCAAATGGAGAAAGGCTACTATTTCTCATCCATCTTATAATACTAAAAAATTCCAGTCCAACAAGAAAGAAAAAAATTTTAGGGACTCTAGAACTATCCACCTTGAGAGAGATGTCCAACCAGACACGCATGAGTCTATTCCTAAGTCCTATGTTTGATGTTTTCGAGGTGATCATGTTCTTCGATTTTCGGTCAACAATATCTTAGTTGGGTCAATGAGTTTTACTATAACATTCACTCGCCGATTAATGTGACCCTTCCTTCAAAATGTGGGTCCCATCAAAAGAAATCAACATTGCCGAGGTGTTAGTTCGGTCTTTCCTTGGTATTTCTCCTGCTACTAACCGTCACTTCCATTTCTTGCTTCTCGTAATGCCGATTTTAATTTGCTGCTATTGAAATCTATGGGACACCCTAGAACCGCCCTCATCACAAAAAACAAACTTCTTTTCCGCTTTCCACCTTCGCTTATCATTGTCGTACAATATTCATGTTACCACCCACGCCCAACATCTCTCATGATCAAGGGTATGATTTGTATTATATTGATCATTGTCTTCCAATTGATCTTGCTAGTATGACTGCCCAAAAATGATTTTGGTGTTTGAGGGTAAAAGTCTTTGGGTTTTCCCTATGGGTGTCTCATAAACCGTGATCTTTTTTTCTTTTGATGTCTTCTTCTTCTAATGACGAATTTTCTTTTCTGTCAAACCACCACCAAAAAGATCTCTCAAAGTTAGGCTCATGTCAAATGGGAGTCTTTAGGGACAGTCCTTCGATGTAGATGAGAAACATTTGGCGGAAGCTAAGTTTGATGCAAGAATTATCGGTGATGACAAGTGATGTCCGCTCTTGGACCATTCGAGGCCAACTTCTAAGATTTGAGCAGATTATGATCCAGAGCCTTGATCGCTCGATAATCGGTAGATGCTTTGATGGCCGCCTCACTTCCTTAGAGGCCTCCACCGTCAGATAAGCATTTGGTAGACCGCCCTCTCTTCAACTAGCCAGATATTTTCATGTCTTAGGATGCAAGATGATCCACCTCCTCCTCCACCATATCGCTGATTTCTTTCATTCTTCTATCTCATGGACAGGTTTTCTATTTGTATTTTCTAGCTTTTGGATATTTTGGACATATTTTTTTGTTTATTACCTATGTTGGACATGTTTTTTGGTATATTGAGCTTATTTGGTTCTTTTTTTTTTCCTTTTTTTTTTTTTGGTTTAACCACTTTGTCTCTCCCAGTCCAAAAGGGGGAGCACGATGATAACATGATTGTGATTGTGGTTTATTATTGATTTTATGCTTACTATGCTAATGTTAATCATATATCATCTAGACGTGTTTGTGCGATTCTATACTTCTTGCAGGTGGTTCTCTTCGCACGGTGTTTGGTTAGGAAGTGTTTGTGTCTAGTGCATGTGTTTATAAGGAATTAATGTTAAAATTGTTTCGTTTGGGAATTTACAAAGGGGAAGATTGCTAGGTCCCTTTGTGTTATCAATTCTGTGAACAAAGAATGTTTTAGTTGTATTTTAGTGTCATGTTTTTACTTGGACTACTCAAGTGCGTAATTGGTGGCTCAAGAAGAAGCCTATCTCTCGCTGGTTTTGACATGCCTTCAAAAGTACTAAGAGATCTCATTCTTCGCTGCTTAACTTCCCATTGCTTGAGCAAAGGCACTTATGGTTTCTCTACATCTAAGACACACCGCTCGAGCAACTATTCCTTCGCCCAAGCAGTCTTCACGGCCCTGTTTCATATAAAGCTGCGCAAGTTGTAGATTCTAGGGTTACAACTTCCAGATCTAAAACTTGAGAGTATGTGTTTGCTTCTGGAGTTGTTACCCTTTGTTTCCCTTGATGTTTTTAGAGATTAGTCGATCACATGAATTTGATTGCTTAAATCAAGGGGGGTTGTTTCGATTTTATTTTTCAAGAGCGCTTTGATAGGTGGATCCAAAAGATTGGAGCTTGGTGGCTTTAAAGGAGTTCAAAGTGGCTTATCGTAATGGATTCAATTTGAGTGTTGTGGATTCAACACCGGCTAATCAATTCCGAGACGAAGGCGTGTTGAAAGAGACACAAGAGGCTAAAGACAATTCTTGAGTATGTTTGGTAATTGTTAGTTCTCTTTGTATTTTCATTATCTTCATAGTGGATTGATTAGTGACTTTTAGCTCGTGATTTTATATATATATATATAACAATTGAGGTGCTCCAATTGTGATTTTTTCCATGCTAAAATCTTTTGTGTCAATTTGTTAATTATGAAACAACAATCTAAATCATTTTTGTGCGCATTAGATGATTTCTATTGTTAATTTTGTGTGTTTAGGAATTGCTATAATTAAATTTCTTATGAATCACTTAATCACTTAGGTTTTTCAATTTGTAATTGGGCACAAACTCCTCAGAGATACCAATATAACTTGTAAAAACTTATTGCTCATACGCAGAAGCAATCGCTTGAGTATTATACACACACACAAAAAATGTTTTTTTTTTTTTGGTACTTACGGCAAATTGTTAAACAACCACAAATATGCACAAGAACCGATACAAACCCCTCAAAAGGGACCAATGTAACTCATAGGAACTTACAGAAAATGCACGAGATGCCCCATTTGAGAATTAGCTTACAAAATGCTTTTTTTGAATATCGCATCATGGTCACATTCATTATGGCTACTAATTCTCTCTCTCTCTCTCTCACATATATAAAATTTTCTTTCTAAAAAGCTCCAACTTGGGCCTTATCACTGGTCGAATATTCGGTGCTCCAAATCACTTCTATTTATTCCCCAAAAGAGGCCAAGACTACAAGAGGGATGCCCCTAGAATGGTACTTTCAAATCCCACCTTCGAATCCCAAGCCCAGAACACTCGACAAAAGGGAAATCCTGAATCTTGGAATGTCGACAGTGTAAACAACCCCATTTGAATAGAATCGGTTCTTGAATAAGTTGTCCTCCGATCGAGAGTGATGCCTTGGGACCAAGAGGCAGAGAAGGGCAAGTTGCTTGCCTTAGAGAGTTACAAGTCCCATTAAGGTATATGGTAGCTTGCTTAGCTTTGGCCATAGTGGTCTGCTGGCCTAGCTTTTTTCTTGTGTGTGTTCTAGTCATTTCCCTAATAAACTTGAGCCCCATTTTATTCACCACCATCTCCTTTTCAGATCTAATCTCTAGATTTGCTTAGAATGTTCTTTGGTTCTTTAGTTTTTGGGTTGGATACTTGTTCACGCGCTCTTGGAGGCTTTGGTTGATGTTCCTTGGGTGATATCAAATCTATCATATCTCAAGTGTCCCAAATCTTGTTTGGTCTCCATTCAATGGGTGTTGGTGCTCGAGTATAAGTTGTTCTTCCTTAGTCATGGAAGTCTTGGTGGTGGTCATTACAAGAGAGGTGTTGGCGGTGGTTTTCTTTTATAGGTGCTTGGGAAGCGTGGGTCTTCAACGGTCACACCAGCAAAGGAGTTGTTCAACAGATGAAAGAGGGGTGGGTTATGGTGCCATAGGAATTTTTTTCTTCCTCAAACTGTGGTTTTCGCTTTTGGGTGTTTTTTGGCATGGGCCTTTCAACCATGGAAGGTGCTTCAACATAGACGGGTTGGTTTCACTTAGCATCTTCATTCACATTCTTTGTAATGGGAGTTAAAGGGTAAATGATCCACTTTGGTTTAGGATCTTATTTGGGTGCTCCTGCGCAGTGCAAGTGCAAGTTTAAGGGTGAAATCTGCTTATTTCTATGGTGGTTGGCTTTTTGATCTAAGAAAGAGAGGGCTTCTCAATGTTGGAGTGAGGAACATCAGAGGAAGCTGTTTGGAAGAGGATTAACCGTGGAAGATACGAAGTGTTTAGTGGAAGTGTCCATGATGTTCAATCATAGAGGTTGGATGTTGAATTTTGGTGTTTATTGGTTGAGTGTAGGTGGGAAGCTAAATGGGATCAAAGCAATTTTGTTTAAATTTCATGGAAACAGGCGCGGGTGACAAGCTGGGTTTGTTTCAGTGGTTTGGGCGTCGAGCTCAAGAGTTTGGTTTGTAATTTTTTTTATGTGTTTTTTTTTTTAATATAAAATCATGAGCCAAGGGGTTGGTTGTAAGGATGCAAGTAGCAGTAGTGTAAGAGAGTTTGTACTTTTCGAATCTCTCTCGATGCATCTTTTTTTTCTTGAACCTTTAAATTTCATGTTTTTAATGAAAATTTTTCTCACGATCGTAAAAATAAAATAAAAAATGATGACATTCATTACCATATTCATAAAATTTATGCCAAAATCTCTATACTAGACTTTTGTTCACTCCTTTGTTGTTAATTATTTTTAAGTTTGGATGGTGGGCCACCTGCCCAGTAATGCATGTATATATGGATGATGAGTAAGGGCACTTTTTGTTATATTTTGTTCGTGCCACATATGGTTGTGACCTTTGTTAGAGAGGGAATGCCCTCTTTTACTTTGATATACGCTCGAGGAGCATCTACTTTGTATGAACTTGATACTCTATTTTGATATACATGTTCTATATCCATATCTTGAATAGTAAGACATGAATTGCTTGTAATAGGGGGAGGGCAGGTTATGGTTTCCTCTTCTTATGAATCCTGTTATTTGTTGATCAGATTGCCATTGTCTAGATCTCCTTGTTTTTTCTCTATATTTCTTCATCTATTGTCATACTTTTATTCTTACTTTCATGGGCTTGGATCTTGTAAATCTATGGTGCGTGACAATGATCTCTCTCTAGTAACTGATATCATCAGTTTGTAAATCAAATTTGTACATTGTCAACTTGTTTTGGCCTCACTAAAAAAAGCTCTAGGTTTTCCTCTATACCCAAATAGACATATATGTGATCAAATTGTTTTCAACTACAAATACAATTCTTTTGCAAGAAATAGTGCAATAGAAAAATAATATTTACCAACTAAAGGGGAAAAAATGAAAACAAAATTTATTTAACATATAAACTTTAAATCAATGAATGTTTTTTATTCTTTAATATATCAATTTGCTGATCATCATGGGCATTCTGCAGAATATCCGGGACCCCATAGTAAAAATAAGTTTCGAGATCAGTATTTGTGTTTTCCTCAACATGTAAATCATAGCATGCAGCATCTATAACAGATGGTTGAAGGGAAGCTAGATCTTGCTGAGTGTTTGAGTTGTCAATGACTTTAAGATTATAGAAAAAACTTGATTTTCCATATCCTTCGAAGGGAAAATGGCCACTCCCCATTTGAGTGGTTGTGTGATGTTGTGCTGATCTTAAGTTGATGATCTCTCCTCCCCATGCCACTACTGCAGAGCTGTCAGCTAAGCTTGTGAAGATGTAACTGTGCCAAGAACCTAATACCACATCTTGCAAATGAAGCCACCAATTTCCAAAGGTTGTTGTCTTAATACATTTTTTATTAATATTGGAAAATCAGATAGTTTGGACGGACTTATTTCATTATGTTTAAATTAAGCTGTACAAGGAAACAACAAAATTGCTCTCCTTGCTCAAAAAGTATGACAATGAATTTTTGACCTTGAGCGACACAAATAATTCATCAAAAAAATTAATGTTCTTGAAGATGGTATAGATCTTTGCACTCCTTTTTGTTTATTTTTCATATATTTTTTTGGTAAACTACATTTTTCAACCTTGAACTTTCAATCAAATTTCACTTTTATCCCACATTTTCTAATTGCAAAAATTAAATCATCTGATTTCAACCCGTGTTTAAATGGGATCCTCCTATTATTCCTTCATTTTAAATTTGATTTAAGTTACAAATTTAGAACCAAAGTAGAATCTGAGTAAAAGTTTATGGATGAATGTGTAATTTGTCATATGGATTTTTTCTTTTAATGTTTGTAAAATGTGCTAACATGAGCATTTTTCATACAAATTTGAAATTGTAAGGGTCAAGAAGACGACATTAAAACATAAGTTAAAGTTTGAACATTAATTGTTTAAATTAAAAGATGAGGTACTAAAATGGAATTAGATGAAAATTTTAGTGTAAAAAATGTAATTTACCATATAATTTTTTGTGAAGAACTGGAAAAATTATACCTATGATTTTTGTAATTTATCTTGTGTCAATTTGATCGTGTAGTGTCATTTTAGTCCAATTGATAACATGTATTAGAAATTGGACAGAAATCAAGTACAAATGGTTCATTCAAAAGGAAATAGACTATTTTTAATTGGACGTCAACCTCTCAATCATAATAAGAAGATTGAATGAACTATTTTGTTCCTAGATTTCAATTTAATTTTTCAAGGGACATAATCAATTAGACCAAATTGACATAATGTAAAAAATTCAAGAATAAAATTGTTCTAATAATCATGACTAAAATTGACACAAGGCAAACTACATAAACAGTAGATATAATTTGTTCAAAAAAAGTCTAAGGAGTTGACCTAATGGTCAAAACTTGGGACTGGGGGTGTGTTTTTTTCCAAAGTCTTAGGTTCAAAATCTCCTATGAGTGCAAATAATTTTTTTGGGACTAGTCCATATAGAGTTTTGTCTTGGTTGGCCCCCTCACCCGTGGATGATGGATTGATCTCCAGAATTAGTTAGTCTAGTGGAACTAATACTAAGTTATCAAAAGAATATAAATAAATAAATAAATAAATATCCAAAACTAAAATAAAACCACATGTTCTTCTAGTGTTTCCAAGAAAATAATTTGAGTCAGATTTAAGGTTTACAAGTTGTTAGTTAAATAGATTGTAGCATATCTATATATATATACCTTGTATATCAAGATAGATATGTCGAACGCCCGTCTGCTGTAGGTGGAAACAGGTTTAATGGTGCAACCAATGCCAGACTTACGATTTGTCTGTACAAAACTGGGGCAACTAAGATCATAACATCTTGTGCTTTGATAGTTATCTCCCTGTTTGCCAGATGAACGTAAAAGTAAGGTTGAATTAATGTGCCATCACTACCAACATGAGAATCAAATGTGGGTTAAAAATTGTTATATGTTGTGATTAATATCATAAGTTTTAAATAATCAATAGAGGATTAGAAAACTAAGGAAACTTACTGTCCAAAATATAAAGAACCTTGCCTGAATGTCAAGATACATTCCGGGATAAACCTAAAAACATGCACCAACTTGTCTACTTAAGGATGTCGTAACTATATATGTAGTGACTCAACATACAATAGGTCACATTTGCATCCCCACAACCTTTCACTTGCACCCCATCACAAAATCACTTGTACCCCATATATATTTGTAATTTTTTTTATCTGTCCCACTATTTGAATTTCTTCCTAAAATAAAAGAGAAGAAAAGAAGGCAAGTTAGTAAAAACTCTCATATCAAACAAATAGAATGAGAAGAAAAAGGTATTGCTTTCACACATATTACCTAATCCTTAGGGATGACAATGGGGACGGGACAGGTGGGTGGCAAGTATATATTGTGGTGTCCTACCTTTATCTTTAATCATATTGGGAGTGGGACAAATCGGCGAGTTAGCAAGGTCGAGGCAAGAGCTAGAGAGCAATTGGCTAATTTTATAACCTTTTGAATGGTGGTATTAATAAAATGCAAGATGATATGGTTACGTATATTAATTTGTAAGTGATGAGATTAAAAGATGTAAAATAATAAATAAATATGTGAAAATGTGTTTATAAGGGTAATATTTTGTTCTATGTAAGAAATTTAAGTTTTATATATAAATATATTTAATAAATATAATTGAGGGCGAGACAGATAGAAATGGATGAGGAGAGGAAACCCCGTCCCTAGCCCGCTTTCTCATTGGAGTGGAGGAAACTCATCCAAGACGGGTTGGGAGGTGTCGATTTACATGATGGAAAAACAATGCCATTGCTATTGATCATTGATTTTGTATGTTTCTTTAATTTCTATAGTTTTATTGATAGTCATGTTTGGTTTAATTGTTGTTATGTAAACTATAGGTGTTGAATTTTAACCTCATAATCAAATTGAATCTCTTCGTCGAGATCTTGGGAACTAAACCGTAGAGCACGCATAAGAATAAATAAGTCCAACACCTGCACATAAGAAGACCACAAAACTGGTGGTTCGTCTACCCGGAGGCCCTCCGACGATCCAGTCAATCAACTATCTTCAAAGATATCGGCTCAAATTAACACACTAGTTAGAACGCACCTTAAACCCGTAGGGGTACCCTCTTTATATAGCTAATAGTGCCCACTTTTCCTTATAAGTCTTACTATAGGACTCTATCCTTACAGATATCACTTATCTAGGACTCTTCCAATTTAGATTAAGATCAACTTTCACAAGAGTCTAACCTTACCCAAACAAGTAGTGTGATATCATCCAGAGTCTTGTCATCTATTCAATATCTTGGATTCCTAGATGATCGCATCATACCTTGGCAATCCTAAACCACCCATGTAGCATCTCCACTAATAACCTAGGCCATGTAGACAACCCAAAATTATATCCCCAATAACCGCCCACTATGATTTACCTCACCCATACCGAGGTGATCAAACCTATATTGTCAAACCTCCCAACATGTCGACTAAACAACATGTTGAGAGATATCTCGATCGAGATCATGACTCACGACTTCCAAGAAACAAGAAGTTGTAAAAAAAAAGAACCCAGATGCCTTTTCTTGTCCTAGTTCATCATGCCAACTAAGATCACACTACTAGCCGAGATCATGACTCGCTAGTTCAAGAACTCCAAAATTCAAAGTTGTCATCTCAAAACAACCTCAACCATTATACCTACACCAATGATGTGTCAACTCCATATTGGTTCCCAACACGCCCTTTCATCGACACACATCGCTTGACTCGACGCCGCCTAACGCCAACGACATATTACACGCTTTCCAAGAAATTTAAAATGTTTTCATTTGTCGCCATCTCTTTCACCAAAACTCCTCTCCCACCCCTTCATTTTCCCACGCTTCATA
This sequence comes from Camellia lanceoleosa, assembly GCA_025200525.1. Classification (NCBI taxonomy): domain Eukaryota; kingdom Viridiplantae; phylum Streptophyta; class Magnoliopsida; order Ericales; family Theaceae; genus Camellia; species Camellia lanceoleosa. Next base: position 28,531 of record JANUSC010000768.1, on the reverse strand, counting down.
TTCTTGACTTTCTCTCTTCTCAAACTTTCTCTTTAACCTCCATTCTTGCACCTTCAATCTCCACCATTGCAATTACTCTATTCATTGTCTCCGACGATCGAAATGATTTTCGCTTCCGATCAAAAGCTTCATTTTTCTCAAATGAACTCAACTGCATCCATTTCTCCATTACCAATATGTATATCCTCGAACCCTTAGTTTCACTTTTTAGTTTTCAAGTTTCTAACCCTTTTTTCATTGATCTTTACCATTCTTCATTTTTCTAGTTTTTCTTTGAATTTCTTGCATATTTATCTCTATTTTTTCACATTCTAGATTTGAGTCTATGTTTTAGCCATAAAACTCAAGATTTTCCAAACTTTCACCCCATAACTTAGACTCCCAAAATTTTCCAAACCCTAGGCAATATAACCATCAAGAACTCCAAGAACACATCATAGGTATGCATTGATGGAGAGTTGATACGCCTACCAAAATCAAAAACTTTCGCTAAGAATTCAACATCCCAGCTGATGTCCGAATACGTCTAGTGAGTGAGAATAACTCCATCATGCCTGAGATAACTATATTTCTCATAGTATCCACAGTATAGGGTGGAATCACACTCCTTCTTAACATCTTATTTAGGGAAATGATGCACTTTTATCATCTAAACCCCATGCAATTAGCCATAAACACATTCTAAATCATCAATGGAATTACCGAGCTATGCTGCCGACATAACACTAGGATGACCCTTACCAACATCCAATATTGTTATACCATGTGCGGGCTGAAATCCAAGAGTGGCACCACCTACTATCTCGGTCACGCACCCAAGCCCGCACCTAAAAGTTTGGATCATGACCACCAAGAATATCTTGATTACTTATGGCCTCGCATAAAACTACCAAGAGTTTATCATAATGGGCCCTAATGGAAGCAAATAAAATAACAAGACATCCATCGAAAAGGCTTATATGCTAGGATTTTAAGCATCAAGTCACATATAGAGAGTTCACATACAGCTCATATAAATATAAGTCCAAGTCATGTAGCTATATAAAAAGAGTTAAAAGCCCAAACATTACATATTGACCAATTGTTCAATAAAAGCCACCAAAGACTTAACAAAAATATGGCATCAAAGGAACTCCTCAAAAAACAAAAAAGACAAAGACAAAAGGCTCCAACTTTGGAGGCTTAACAAAACAGTCCATCAAAAGTTCCCCGGTTGACCTAGTATCGCCTCCGAATGATCACCTATATAAATATATATAAATACCTGAATGAGCAAGGCTCGTGAGTAATAACAATGTAGGAAGGTTCATAAGAACGAGCATATGTCTTGAAGAATAAATATACAACGATACATGTCTTATCTATAATAATATTCTAGAATGGCCTCGAGCCCACGTCGAAGACGTACTTTTAGGCCCAATATAAGACTTTAATGCCTTACGTAATCCACCTTGGACCCAACATAATACGAAACAACCTTAGGCCCAACATAATACTGAATGGCCTTAGGCCCAACATATTAACAGCTTGTTCTAAACATTATAGGGTATATGGAACATTGACATGTCTCCATCTCCTCAACCTTAGGGCCATGAGTCATAAACAATCCATATCGTATATAACGGCCTTAGGCCTATCATACATAATGTAAATGTAATCTACCTTTTGGGTCCATTTCATATACCATTGTAATCCAATGCTCAATCATTTCAATCAAAACATAATTATATAGAGTATGTCATTCTCAATCCAAAATGCATAAATCATAATCAAAATACATAAATCATAATCAAAATACATAAATCATAACATATCGTTACACCATTATTACTCACAAAGGATTTAGTCGCAATGGTCCTTTTGGTGAGTGACCTACACATGTCACACACACAACTTGATAAGCAATTCATCTTTTCTTAGCTTATTCTCTTTAATTATTTCTCTATTTCATTCATTTTCTATTCATTTTTAAGCATTTTGGAGGGCTTAAACATATACATTAACAAATTCAAAGGGTCGAAAAGATGTACATTTTTCCTTGTTTTTCAGACATACGGAAGACCCTCACCACACGTATGAAAGGTGTGTTGCACGTGGGCTGCACATGCTTTTATTTCGTAATGCTCGACTTGTTTCATTGTTTTCCAAGACGTATGCTAGGAACCCCACATGCGCTCGCTCTATTTGAGCAGTTTGAAGATCCAACAAATTCAAGCTTTCCAAATGTATTTCTAAGGCTCAATTCAAGCAAATTCACTTCATAACCATGATATATGAACATATTAAGCATGAAACACAAGCTCAATTAGATCAAACTTCCTTTAAGTTGATGATTCCTTCATTTTCTTCATCTTTTCATATATATACATATATTCATGAGCTCAAAGCATTCAAAGAGGCAAGATTTGGAAAGAATTCCTCACAACATAAGCCCAAAATAGAATAATCTACCCTTCACTTAACCAAATCCTAAGCTTCCATGTTCAATTTCATGAGATATGTTCAACCAAGATCATAACTCAGAACCCTAACTTTTATGAGGGCAAAAGCTTCATCTTAGGTCTTATGCCCAAGCAATTGAAAAGATATTTCAAGTCTTTGAGTTGATTAAAACTTACCTTGAACCAATCTTTGAGTTACTCTTTCAATGTCTTCCAATCTCCAAGCTTAGGTTGAATACTCTTCTTCTGTCTATTTTCTTCTTCTCTCTCTCCGTGAGATTTTTTTGGTGGTTTGATGAGTCTTCGCCTCCTAAGGCTTATGTATATACATTATATCTAACAAAGCTTAGCTCATTAAGCTTCAAGTTTAATCTTACTTAAGAGTTTGGCTTAAATAAATCAAATTAATTCATTACAAATCAAATTTTTAAAAAACTTCATATTATGTTCTAAAAATCATGCTAATCATAACTGTGAAGTCAATTTTGGTTTATCATACCTCTAAGGCTTTTTAATTTGTAGTCCAAAGGTCATAATTTCAACAGATTTTCATAATTAATGATACAAATTTATAAACATGTAATTCACACATTAAAACATGGAATTTCACATCAAACACATAAGCACACATATAATCATAACACATAAGCACACATATAATCATGCATAGAATGAGGAAATTAAAGCATATGAAGAATATGAAAGAGTTGGGTTACTACACTCTTTCCCCCTTTAAAAAGTTTGGTCCCTTAAAATTATTTTATCGCAAGTTGCAAATAACTCCACATACCGCTGTTTCATTTCCTTTTCTCTCCCAAGTGGCTTCTTTCCTATAGTGTTCTCGCCATTCAACTTTCACCATTGGAATTGTCTTGTTCCATAACTATTTCACTTGTCGATCCAAAATTTGAATGCTTTCTTCATAGATCAAGTTGTTATCCAAAGCACCGACGATAGTCTATGACATAGACAGATCTTGGAGATAACCCCAGAACATCGATACATGAAACACGTTATGTATTTGCTCCATACTGTGGAGGAGCAACACAATAAGCCATCGACCAACTCTTTCCGTAATTTGAAACGGACCTACATATCGGGTGCTAATTTTTCTTTCTTCCCAAATCTTGTTTGTCCTTTCATCGGGTGACTTTAACAAAACATAATTACCAACCTCAAATTCCAAATCCTTTCGCCGGTGATCCGCATAACTCTTTTGCCTACTTTGGACGGTTTTCAACATTTGTTAAATGGTTTTAATTTTCTCTGTCATCAATTGCACAAGTTCGTGCCCAAACATTAATTTATCGCTAACTTTGGTCCAACACATTGGAGAGCTTACATTTCCTTCCGTGATAAAGCTTTATATGGTCCCATTCCTATGCTCGAAAGTGGAAACTATTGTTGCATGCAAACTTTGCCAATGGTAGATAAGTTTTCCAACTCCCCGAAGTCCAAGACACATATCTCAAGCATATCATCAAATGTTTGTATTGTTCTCCTTGATTGGCCATTAGTTTGAGGTGGAATGTCATACGTAATTTCAACTATGTTTCCATAGCATCCTATAAACTCGCCAAAACTGAGACAAATTTTGAATCTCTATTGGATACAATTGAAACCGAACACCATGTAATCGAACAATTTCATTTATACACACAAGAGCAAGTTTATCCGCATTATATTAGGTTTTCATAGGAAAGAATTGATACCCTGGGTGTTCGGGTAGGCCAACAATAAAATCCATCGCTATATATTCCCACTTACACTCTAAGATTGGGAGAGGTTGAAGTAAACCCGCGGTCTCTTGTTCGCTTTCACTTGTTGACATTGTAAACATTTCAAAACAAAGTCAACAATTTCTTCTTCATACTTGGCCACCAAAAATTTTGCTTCAAATCTTGGTACATTTTGGTATTACCAGGGTGCAATGCAAATTTAGACTTATGCGCTCCCTCCATAATCCTCCGTTTAATTTCTGGAACATTTGGGACACATAACCTATCTTTAAATTTCAACACTGAATTTTCAAGGGTGAACCCAGGCCTTGGCCTTGTTTCCATTTCATCACAAATTTGCTTCCGGAAGTCATCTTCCATTTGCCTTTGTTTGATTTCTTCAATTATTACCAATTGTGCTGACATTGCCGCTAACACTACGCCTTGATCACATAATACAATTTCCATGTCCATGCTTTCCAAGTCAAGTAGCAACTCTTTTTGCCCTGTGAGCAAACTCGTCAAATTCCCCATAACTTTTCTCCTAAGAGCATCTATAACTATATTAGTTTTGTCGGGGTGGTAGTGGATTTGCAAGTCATAATTTTTGATAAGTTCCAACTAGGCTTGTAAATGGATCGGATTCGATCGGATTCACAAAATCAATCCGATCCGATTATGTCAAACCCGAATCCGATCCAACTGCTTAGTCAATATCCGATTATAGATATCCGAATCCGAATCCGATGATTTCGGATATCCGATCCGATAATCCGATCCGATCCATTTATTTATTTATTTATTGAGCTACAATTTTATATAATTTGATTTTTTTTTTTCATTTTGTGTTTTTTTTCATTCAAATTGAGAATACTCGAATCGGATTATCGGGTTATCGGGTCGGATCGGATTTTTGCAGATTCAATCCATTTAATAAATGGATTAAACGGATTCGGATTATCGGATTATCGGATCGGATTTTTTGTAAACGGATTCGGATTATCGGATCGGATTCGGGTTAAATCCGATCCATTGACAGCCCTAGTTCCAACCATCGTCTCTATCGCATATTTAACTCATTTTGGGTAAAGAAGTACTTTAGACTTTTATGGTTAGTGTAGACCTCACATGTTGTACCATACAAATAATGTCGCCATATCTTCAAAGCAAATGCCACTGCAGCTAGTTCCAAGTCATATGTGGGATAACTCTTTTCATGCGGCTTGAGTTGACGAGAAGGGTATGTAATGACCCTTCCATTCTGCATAAGTACACATCTCAATCCTTTGTAAGAGGCGTCATTGTAAATCACGAACCCCTCCGCATCGGCCAGTAAAAGCAAGAACTAGTGTTGTAGTTAACCTTGTCTTCAATTCCTAGAAAGCAGATTCTCTTTGCTCTGTCCACTCAAATGGAACACCCTTTTGGGTCAATTGGGTAAGAGATACTGCAATTTTGGAAAAGTCTTTAACAAATCTCCGATAGTATCCTGCTAAACCCAAGAAGCTATGCACCTCTATTACATTCGTAGGAGTTGACCAATTCACAATGGCTTCTATCTTGTGTGGATCGACAGAAACACCCTTCTTATTAATTACATGTCCCAAAAACACCACTTTATGTAACCAAAACTCACATTTGTTTAGTTTTACATATAGTTTCTTCACTCTCTGTGTTTGAAGAATTAATCGTAAATGGTTTTCATGAGCTTCAATACTATTCGAAAAAATGAGTATGTCATCAATGAACACAACCACAAATTCATCCAAGTATGGTTTAAAACACGATTCATCAAATCCATGAAGGTTGTCGGTGCATTAGTAACCTCAAATGGCATAACTAAAAATTCATAATGGTTGTATCGGGTTCAAAAGTAGTCTTCTCAATGTCCTCGCTTTTACCTTTAATTGATGATACTTGGATCTCAAATCTATTTTTTAAAAGACTTATGACCGTGCAAATGATCAAATAAATCATCGATTCTACTAAGGGATACTTATTCTTTATTGTTACTTTATTGAGCCCTTGGTAGTAAAAACATAACCTAAGTGTCCCATTTTTCTTCTTTACAAAAGAACTGTGCACCCCAAGAAGAGGTACTTGAGTTTACGAACCCTTTATTAAGCAAGTCTTAAAATTGTACCTTCAATTCTTTCATTTCAGCCGATGACATTCTATAAGGAGTTTTTGAAATGGGTTGAGTTCCCGACACTATATCAATTGCAAATTCAATTTCACAGTCCACTAGCTCCTTGGAAACTCTTACTAAAGACATCCAAGAGTTCACGAACAACTGGAATATAATCAACACACACATCCAATCGTCGCCCATTCAAAATACTATACAAATACCCCTGACACCCTTTTGCAATAACTTACACGCTTTCATAGCTGAGATCAAGTAAGGTGGAGGAATTACCCCATGTCCCATAAAACTAAATTCAGATTGTCGTAGAGATCGAAAAATAACTTAACTGGACATACAATCAATAGTCGTGTGGTATTTACTTAACTAACCCATCCCCAATATTATATCAAAATAATCCGCATCAAGAGGCAAAAATTAGCATATAATCAACCTCCCCAATCATGATCTCACATGCAAGATAAATAGGCGTAAATAACATTGTAAAGTTATTTACGTTGAATTGAGGTCTAAATACTAACTAATTCAATATTATGGTTTCACAACATCAACTACTAAGCGTGTTTGTTTAGGTCTGACTCGAGGGAAAGAGGTTCAAGGCTTTATTGATAGAGATGGAAAGCTTGATTTGCCTATCTCTAGAATCTCGGCACCAAGAAGAACGTATGCTCAAAATAGACTTCAAAGATTGAAGTAGAGGTGTGAACACATTTACCGTGATCCAAGTGTTCATAGGTGGAAGTATATTGATGCCTCAGCTTAAGGAGGTGATGTTTCAACACCGAATGTAAGTTCACCGCCTATTCTATTATAGCACATTTTACTCATCTTTATATTAAGTTACTTATCTTACATTTTATTATTATTTTAGGAAATATTTATGACTTATTTATTTTTGCAAGATCGGTTTGATTTGCAAGGAGACCTTGTTGATATAGAAAAGACAAAGGAACACAAAATTTGGTTGAGATTGAGTGGTTATACTTATAACTCGCATGCATAATTTAAGGAGTTGAATGAGGCTAAAGGGGAGGAGTACACAAGAAACACAAACAATTTAAGGAGTTGAATGAGGCTAAAGGGGAGGAGTACACAAGAAACCAATCATCGAAGGGTGTCGATCCGACCAAGTGGATAACTCTTATTGATAACAAGTGGAACACTAAATGAACAAAATAAAAAATACCTGGGAAATGAGCTTTTACCTACAAGGCAACTCTTGTCTTAATCAACTCAAAAAATATCATCCCATTTTAAATATGTTTATTGAAGATACAATCATTCCTCAGCTTTGAAACAAACCAAAGAATTGATAACAGAAGAGGTCTCCAAATCTTCAATTCCAACTCTTTAAATTTATCTCTTCCCTAATGTTACAGTAAGTATTTCACAGATCCTGGTGAAACCCATTCAACTCCCCACCACCTGATAATATCAATCCGAACATTCCAAGTGAAATGACATAATAGTACATGGTCAAGTGATTCAACCTCAGCCTTGCAAAACAATCAAAGTGAGTTACTATTGTTACTAAGCACACCAATCCTATGTAAAAACTCCAACGTTTTAACCCTTCCTTCCCTTCCTTTCCATGATAACCAAGAACACAATTGCACTTTAGGTAAGGAAATATTCTTCTAGATTAGCCTAAGTACAGTAATATTTGAACTTAGTGCATTCTCACACCATTCATAACCTAAATAACCTCAAATGACAATAATCTTCTTCCACGGCCAACTTTTGATTTAGCTTATCCAACTTTGATTTAGCTTATCCAATCGATTGAGCACTAAGTGATGGTGCATGTTGTGCTCATTCCGAGGTTTCGAGTTTTGCCGAGAGCCTCGCCCAGCCTCGTAACTCTTTGTCCTTTGGCTCGGTTTGGACCAAGTCTTGTTTTCCTTCCTGAGGGAGGGAGAGGTCTTGTAGACCATCTCTCGTGGTCGAGACTACTTTTCATGGTCGAGGGCCACTTTTTTCCGCTTGGAGACTAGTTTTGCTTTTTGGAGCTTTGGTCGGCGCTTTGTCTCGTGACCGCTTAACGCTTCTCCGCTTACGCCATTTTGAACCACACCTTGTTTCCTTTTCCTAGAGGAACACTGTGGTCCGGAGACCACTTTATGGTTGTATACCACTTTTGATGCTCGCTGCCTAGTTTTGGGGCTTTGGCCGCGGTTTTGCCTCTCGATTGCCTTGCATCCGCTGGTTTATTTTGGTACAAACCTTGCTTTCCTTGTTTGGAAGGTGGTACAAGGGTGGAGACCAGTATTTCTCCTGGAGACCACTTTTCCTTTTTCCAGCTTTTCTTGTCGATAACTTGCTTTCTTGGTCTGGCCATCTTTTCGGGTCACCACCACACCACTAGATTGCTTTCATGCTCGACATCTCCCACCTATGGCTGACCGCTTTTTGCTCGTTGACCACTTTAATTCAGTGTCACCACTTTAAGTGGTCAACGCTTTTTGACACCTTTTTGGAGATATTTTGTGCCAAGTGGCACAGCTGGAGAGCATTTGAGCCATCCTCCATACACGTTTATGGAAGGATGGCATTGGTGTTTAGCTTCCTAGAAGCTTTGCCTTTCCTTTTCTATAAGAGGAAGGCCCTCCTCCTTCCTTCGTGTTTAGAAAATCGAGAGGGAGGGATAGATATAGTGTTGTATCAGATTGCCTTGTTCTTCATTTTTGTGCCTTCAAAGTGTAGATTTGTCTTACTTGACATACAAACACACACTCAAACACCATCCTTTTGCTAATGAGGTGCTTAGGAACCGATTTTGGTGTTCTTCGTGGCTTTGAGCTTGAAAACCCGCTGAGTCGCAGCTTATAAAGAGGGTCTTCAAGGGTGAGCTTTTGAACTTTAAATCCTCTTTCTTGCTTAAGATTTTAGCCTATCTTGCATCTCTATTTTGAGCTTAGCTTATAACTGATAAAATTTTGGTTTTTTCATGCTTTTGATCTTTGTTTAAGACCACTTTGGTGTTTGGGGGTTGTTTACTCTCTTAGGCCTTGTTTGGCCTTATTTTTGTGCCTTTTTGGTGAGCTTTGGGACCACCTTGTATTGTTTTTTCACCAATGAAATCCAGAGGATTTCAAAGGTGGGGATGGTGTTTTACAGTCCTAAGAAGGAGAGGGTCACCCTCTCCTTGTTGTCTTCAATACTTGTCATATTAGCCTCATGTTTGAGCACCTTTGTTATGTAAGTTGACCATGTCTTAGCTTGTATTTGTAGTTATTTTTCTATGGCATACCACTTTTTACTTGTCTTGGTCAGTCCTTGCATGGTTAATGCACTTGTAGTGTAAATCACACACATTAGCTTTGTATGCCTCATGTTTGAGCATGTCATTCTAGCCAATGTTGTGTCCATTTCAGCATGTTCTTGGGTGTGTTTTACCATGTCATACCTCTGCTTAGGTTTGGTTTGATAGACTTTGCATGCTCCATGCACTTGTAGTGCATTTCCATCAAATAGCCTAACATGCATCATGTTGTAACATGTCATTCTAGCATGCTTTTGGCTTAACTTCATGAAGCTTTTGTCCATGTTTTAACATTCTTTAGCTCTAATTTTGGTTGTCTCTTACCATGCATGACTTGATTTGTGTAGCCATAGTTCAATCTAGCTTGTAAGCTTTGTGTATTGTATCATCTAGCATGCTCTACTTGGCCTATTTCAATGATTTGGCATCATTCATAATATGATTTCAGTTCATGTTTCATGTTCATGTAGTCACATTTGTTGCTCATTCAATGCGTTGGAGGGTTAGCCCTTTATGTCTTAACATGGACCATTGTGTATGCCTTCATGCCTTTGCTTACAGCCACTATTTCAGTGTTTATTTGGGGTTATTATCCCACGCTATAACTCTAAATTTTGTTGCTTAAGTCATTTCATGCTTGGTCTTAATAGCTTTAGTGTAATCCACCTTATTTGTCTTGTATGCATTGTGCCTTATGCCCTACATGCTAGCATATTTTGGCTTACTTCCATGTATGTTTTAGACTCATTTTGACATGTTCTAGGACTATTTTGGGTTGCCTTAATCATATGTTTCATGTTTTGTATACTTGAAGTACAAGTGCTCTTGCTTACTTCAAGCTTTTGAACACCATTGCATGCTTCATTTGTGTTGTGTACATAATTTGGCATCATCTAACATGTTATTTTAGAGCTTATAGCATGCTTGTTTTCCCACTTTATTCATGCTTTGAATGTCTTGAGTGTTGTGCTTTATTGCCTTGTTATGGCTTATGCTTGTATGCTTGCATGACTAGGAATTTGGGCCCTCCAAGATGTTTAGGTCCTTGTTTTGACTTACTTAAGCTCTGTCCAAGCTTGGTTCATGTATTTGTACCATGTATTGCATGCCTCCTTTGTGTTGCTCTTTGCTAGCTTTCATGCCTTAGGATTATTGCATGCCATACTTGCTTAGTTTTAATGATTTGGCATCATTTCTTACCTCATTTCAGTGCACTTAGTGTCTTCACACTTGCACATTTATCACGCTTTGAGCTTTCTTGAGGGTTGTGCTCTTTGGTCCCTTTGATGGCCAATGCATTGTGCATGCATGCCTTGCTTTATGTGCCTTCATTTCATCACCAATGGCCACTGTTTTGAGCTAGCTGAGGTCTGTTCATTATAGTTTAAGTCCATTGACCATGTTTATTTGCATATTGTTGCATGCTTGGTGCATTACATAAGTTGTCCTTATTGCATTGCATTGTGCATGCATGCATCACATTATGCTTAGAACCTTATGATTACCTTGCATTGTGCATGCCAAGTTGTTCATTTAGCATTATGTATGTCGTGTCCTTAGCATTATGCATTGTGTGTGCCATTAGCCTTGTTAGGTTGTTCATATTGCATTGCATGTTTGCATGTTTAAGTCATATTGCATACTTGCATGCTCAAGTCACATTGTGTATGCCATGCTTGTTTGCATTGTGTTTGGAATAGGTGTTAGTCCAAACACGGGAAACAAGGGATGTTTCATACTTAAAGTGATGAAACGTGTTTTAATTCTTGCTGCCAACGCCTTGATCATACATGATAGAGTTTTAGGCTTTATGTGTTTACTTGTGCATTCATTTCCATATTGAATTGTGCAACTTTCTCTTGGCCATCATGCATGAAAATGCGCGACAGGCCCTGAGGGTCAAGAACCCAGACTCTTGAGTTCATGACATGATAGGGAGGGTGGTTGTGCACACATATACTGCAAATACATTGCCATGCCCTTTCTTGCTCTCTATTGCAAAAAAACTAGAGTTTGGCAGTAACAACTGGTCGGCCAGCCAGAAAATGTAGTTGGCCGACCACTTTTCTTGGTTTTCAACAACAAAAAATGGTCAGCAGGGGTTTCGAGAGACCAATACTGGTCGGCCACCCTCCCACTGGATTCCCAAGGTGGAGTTTCACCTTTTTGGAGCTTGGTGCAAGTTTCTGAGAACAGATGAAAACAGAGGCAAATAAGGGCATCGCATTAGATTTCCGAACGAGGCGACCGGGCATGCATCTAGTCTTCTCCCTCTGAGAGCTCTTACTTTTATTGCTTTCCTTAGCCATGCTTAGATAGCTAGCTTTTTGCTTTGGTTTGTAATTTAATTAGTTAATGCTAACTTTTCAATTGCTTTTGTAATAATTAGTTAACTAGGATTAGTTAATTAATTTGTGTTGTAATAATTAGCTTAGATTAGCTAGTTAGCTTATTCGGCCTCCCTCGAGAGAGCCAATTTAGCATACCTTATGCTTGCATGTTTGCATCCATTCATTTGTATTGCATGCACTGCCTTGCCAAGATCATACTAACTCCATTGCATTTCAATTTTATTTGAATACATGTACCAAGTTGCATTTCACATGACATTCTCAGATAGCTGCCTATCTTAAATGCATTTTCGCAGTGTTACATTAGCTATTCTAACATGAACTAGGATCATGCATGATTTCTAACTAGTTCTTTGTTTTGGCTCTGAGTACACCGTGAGTGTTTACGCTTTAGCATATCATGTGTGTTAATGTTGCCATGAAAGCATGCTTTCCATGAGGCTAATTACTTATGTGATATAACCATCAATGCCTGTGGGTGAAGTTTGATTACTTGAATTGGGACAATTCATTGAACCGTGATTTAGCCTACTATGAAAGTAGCAAACTCCAAACTATTTTCCAAACAAACGGATATGCAATGCTTTGTTCCAAATTAGGCTTTTTAGTCTATACTTGTTTTGTCAAGGCATCACATAGTAATTCTAGCTAATTAACCGAATAAGAACGCATGTGTTTTTCAAAAACACGATATCATGCTTAGTACAGCCGATCTTTGATCGGGCGAAGCGGGGTGCTCATTAAATGACCTTCCCAATCGCATAAGTTCCCGAGCCGAGGCAACTTTGGTAATGACTTTACACGTGGCCTTAGGCATGAGTCAAGGTTTCTAAATTCCCAAAATAAAATATTTAGGTGGCGACTTTTTATCCGCAAAGTACCATGTTTGGCACTTCTTTCTAAAAAATCAATTTTCCAAAGCGATTTGTCGGATTTGGACTCTTTGGTGATTTATGAATCTCACATCGCACATTGTGAGATCATATTAAGAACCGTGACATGAGTCTGAACTGTAGCATGCAAAGGCCTTACGGGGGCGCGTCTACAGGTTGCCATTAGGGATGTACATGTAACCCGCTAACCTGTCCAAGCCGGTTGACCCGAGCCAACCCAAGTTTTATGGATGATTTCGACAATCAACACCGCCGACACGACTATCTACTATTCAATTTCATGATTTCATAGTAAATGGATATAAGCAATTCACACCAAAAAATCTGATCCCAATCAATAAATATTGATGTATATTAATTTTTATTGCCTTGGTCTTATCACTTCACAAATTGCCTCTCATCACACAAACTATTCTACTTCATCCGACTTCTCACAAGAATATTCTTTCTCTATATATATGTATCTCTTTATTCTAGGTGTGTTATTGTCCATAACCATTTACACTTCTCTCTCTCTTTATATATATATATTAAAAGTCCCATTTTCTATAAATCAGAATAACTTTGAAAAATGAAGACACACTGCTCTTTTTATTGTCGATTTGGTCTCTTCATTTTTCTCCTCTTTTCTCTCGCTTTGAAATTTAAACACATATTCATATCTTACTCTCTTATATCGCTTTCTCTCTTTTCCTTCCATCTTCGATGTGGCGATGGCAACAATGATTGATGGTGGTGGCTTTTCTTTGTGACGACAACGACACTAATGAGTGATGAGTGAAGGTGATGATGAAAATTTCCTCTCCTATATTTTCCACCACTTTCTCTCTGCTTTTTGCTTTCTTAGTTGTGTATATATATTTAACTATAAATATATAAGTTCAAGGTTTTTTCTTATTATGAAATTCCAATTTCATTTTTCATATTTTTTCCATCTCTTTCATCGGGTGTTTAGAATTGACCTAACCCACCACTAAACCGAGGTCTTTAATTTGGTCAAGTCCAAAACATGAGTCGGCCGATAATGATGGTTGCTTTACGAACCGATGGCGCCTGTTTAGATGATGGGCTAAGGGTATACCGAGTCGAACCGAATTCGCACACCCTTAGTTTAACCTACCCTAACATTATTGTATGTTACTTTATTGTCAAGCATTAAATTTGTCTTACTAATGATACATTTCATTGTTATATTGTTGATTCTTCCTTAGAGAATTAATCAACAACAACATCTCAAACAGAGAAAAGATGAAGATAAAACATAGGTGTGGTTCTACGCCAATCCCTATTAAAATAGAAAAGCGATTTGTTCCTTTGACTTTATGAGCTTCATTAGATTCTTGGCTTTGTTTATTGATTATTTGGTCTATCAAATTAGGCACGAGCCAACAAGGCAAGCGTTTATCCGAGCTACCAAAGTTTTACAAGAAAACTCACTATAATAAGGAAACATATGAATGGATCTTGTCTCGCAATTTCAAGCTAAATATGTGAGTATATAGTGTAATTTATATTAAAAAAGTTTGGTATATTATCCGCTATACTCTTATTTAATATACAAATAATTAATTAATTTGTTAATATTTGATCGGAAAAAATGATACAAACACAAGTCGATCACCTATCATAGCCTAAATCAATCCCTTTAACTATAGATGAGCTGTTGATAAAGTCCTAAAGCCAAGGTCTAGCTACATGAAGGGACTTGACTTGAGACCTTCATCCTTTATTAGAACTTCTACCATATCTACTGAAACAAATGATTATGTGAAGCGCCTTGAGATGCAAATAGAGACACAGAAAGAACAAATATAAACACAAAACAATAAAATAGAGGAGCATGAAGAGGGTGAGAAGAAACAAGAAGAGATAGTGGCAAGTCCGGGTCAACTTTCTAAGGAGCCAAGGATTCATTGGACACTTTGGGAGGGGGGAATTCATCCTCAAGTGGACATCCTTTGTAGTAAAGTTTATTAACTTTAATATAACAATTTTTACAAAAGAATATATGTTTGAAGAATTAGGAAGTAATGGAACTTGTATGCGACACCCAATTGGGGAAGTAGTTCAAAAAAGGCTTTTGGAGGGCTAAATAGCTAAACTACAATGTCAAGATTCTAAAAACAAGAACAAGTTTGGGATGGACCATTGTAATTGTTAGAACTTACGACGATGCAAGGGATGCTACTGCTTCAGAAAATCTTTCATACTTTGGTTTGAAAAACAAAAATCGCCATATGACTAATTTGTTAGCAAACCGCAAATGTGCACAGACCGATTAAACACTTCATAAGAGGCTAATATAAGTTGTAAAAACTTAGGAATGCTTTTTTCCCAAACTTAAGCCTCAAAAAAGGCCATGGAAGGCCTAAATTATAACACAGCTAGGAATGTGCATGAGAATCAACACAAACACATTACGAGGGACCAATATAACTTTTAAAAACATATGGCACATGAATGGGATATACCATTTGTGAATTAACCTAAAAAATACTTTCTTTCTTTTTTTTTCATAATCTTGGAAAAAGTTTGTTGGTATATTATCAAATAGCCACGAATGTGCATGAGAACTAACACAAAAACCTTAGGAGATACCAATGTAACTTGTAGGAACTTACGACACATACACATGATGCACCGTTTGTGAATTAGCATAAAAAATAGTTTTTCCACATACTTAGGCTTAAAAATGGCCAATGAAGGGAAAAATTTTCAATAGTCACTTGATGTACATCGTAACCAAAGACAAACACCTCAAGAGTGACCACTATAACTTTTAAAAATTTACGAAACATGAACGGAATCCACCATTTGTGAATTAGATTAGAAAATTGATTTTTATATACTTAGGCTTGAAAGAAGGCCATCGAAGGGTAAATCATTAAACAACCATGAAATCGCCGTGATTTGGCGTAAACAAATGTACCAGAAGAACCATTGTTACTTATAGGATGTTGCAAGACATGCACGGATGCATTGTTTGTGTATTAGACAAATAAATGCTTTTTTTAGTAATCGAGATTAAAACTTGGATTGCTAAATTATTAAACAAATACAAATGTGGCCAAGAACCAATACAAACACCTTGGGAGGGTCCAAATAAGTTGTAGAAACTTGTGGCATGCATGGATGTAAAATTATGAATTATGCTAAAAAATGCTTTTTTTCTCCATACTTAAGCATCAAAAAGGTCATGAAGGCTAAATTATCACACAACCACAAATTTGTACAAGAACAAACAAAAACACCTAGGAGGGACCAATATAAGTTTTATGAACTTATGGCAAATGAATGGGATGCACCATTTAAGTAATCAAATTTTAAAATTAATTTTTTTCCCATATTGAATCTTGAAAAAGTCTCATAGAGGGATATATTGTCAAATGTACCAATTTAATGTGAATGGGAACCCACACAAACACCTTGGGAGAGACCAATGTAACTTGTAAGAACTTATAACAAAAGCACAAGATGCACCATTTGTGAATTAGTCTAAACAAATATTTTTTCCATACTTAATCTTACAAAATTGCTGGGAGGCTATATTGTCAAACAACCATTAATGTGTATGAGAACCTACATAAACAATTTAAAAGGGACCAATATAACTTGTAGAAAGTTACGACATTATGCATGGGAAGCACCATTTCGAAAGTTAGCCTCAAAATGCTTTTGTTTCCTTACTTAAGCTTGAAAATGGCCAATAAAGGAACTAAATTTTAAACAAAGAATGAATGTGCAAGAGAACTAGCACAAACACCTTAGAGTGACCAATATAACTTGTAGAAACATATGGAACATACAAAGGATGCATCATTTGAGAATTAGATTAGAAAATCAATTTTTAAATATTTTAGGCTTGAAAATTGACCATCGAATCGTTAATCGTGAAACAACCATGAAAATGCTTGTTGTTAGGTCCCTTTGTGTTTTCAATTTCGTGAACAAACACGCTTCAATTGTATTTTAGTGTTTTGTTTTTACTTGGACCACTCGAGTAGAATTGGTGGCTCGAGCTTAAGAAGCTCATCTCTCGCAGCTTAAACATGCTTGCAAAAGTACTAAGAGATCTCATTCTTCGCCGAGTTTAACTATCCATCGCCGAGCAAAGGCACTTATGGTTTCTCCGCATCTAAGACACATTGCTCAAGTGATCATTCCTTCACCTGCCGATCTTCGCAACCTTGTTTCATATAAAGTCGCACAAGTTGCTGATTTTAGGTTAGGACTTCTAGATCTAAAACTTGAGAGTTTGTGTTTACTTTTGGAGTTCTTATCCTTGTTTCCTTTGATGTTTTTGTGTGATTGGTCACATCACATAAATTCTGATTGGTTGAATCAAGGGGTTGTTTCGATTATACTTTTCAAGAGCATTTGATCGATGGATTCCGAGGATTGGAGCTTGGAGGCTTTAAAGGAGTTCAAAGCCTCATTGTCGTGGGATTCGACTTGGGTGTTGTGGATTCGACACTAGGCTAATCAATTCCGAGACTTAAGGTGTGTTGAAAGAGACACAACAGCAAAAAGAAATTTTGAGCATGTTGGCTATTTGTTAGTACTCTTGTGTATTTTCATTATCTTCATAGTTGATTGATTAGTGGCTTTTAGCTTGTATTTTTTTATATCACAAATGGAGGTTCTCTAACTGTGGTCTTTTTCTACATTAAAATCTTTTGTGTCCATTTATTATTTGTGAAACAATAATCTATATTACTTTCAGATGTGGTAGATGATTTAGATTGTTAGTTTTGTGTGTTTGGGAATTTCCCAATTAAACTGCTTCAATCATGAATTACTTAGGTTTTTCAATTGATATCAAAGCGGTCACTTGTTCTTTGTTTTAAAAAGCTATATCAAGTGATTTGTGTTAATGGATTCAATTCGCGAAGGTAACTCGACTCGTAGATCTCCTTTACCTGATGGAACAAACTACTCATATTAGAGAGCTTGTACGAGAGCATTTTAAAATCTATTGATGAGAAAGTTTGGCATTCCGTCATCTATGGATGGAGGAACCTATGGTGACCATTAATGGTGTTGATATTCCCAAACCAATTGATAAATGAGATGTAATTGATTATAAAAACTCTAGTTGGAATAGGAAAACACATAATTCTCCCTTTTGCTCCGTCACTCCAAAAGAGTTGCAACATATTTGCACTTGTGAGGTAGCAAAAAAGGCTTGGGACATTCTTGAAATAATTCACGAGTGTACTACTTTTGTCAAATGATCAAAACTTCAACGCCTTCCTCTACTTTTTGAAATTCTTTTTATGTGTGAGGATAAGACATTTGATATTTTTATGCTAAACTTAGTGACATTGTGAATTCTTGTTTCACACTCAGTGGAAAAATCCCTGAATCTCGGGTTGTTGGAGAAATTCTAAGGTCATTACTCAATAGATTTCAATCAAAAGTGACGTTTATAGAGAATGTTCGTAATGTTGAAAACCTTGCTTTATCTTTTGTTTGGAAACCAACAAATTTATAAGACACATCTGGTTTCAAAGAAAAAACAAAAAGAAAGGATGGCTTTTTGGTAAGAATCCTAATGTGGAAATTGATCTAGAGTCCGAAATGACAGCTTTGTTTACCAAACATTTCAAAAAAAAAATTAAAGAAAAAGAAGCCTAATTTCAAGGACACTAGTTCTAAGGATAAGGGCAATGATAGACTCAAAGTTGTTCCAAAACCAAAAAGAAGATAATGAGAGTATAGGAGTCAAGTGTTATGAATGTCAAGGGTTTGGACATATTGTTTCTCGAAAGTGTCCTTCCAAGAAGAACAGAAAGAAAGTTTACAGAGTTACTTGGGATGATGAAAGGTGTCGAGCAAGAAGCTCGTGAAGCCAACTGTGAAGATAGGATGGTACTTTTATGGCATTCTACTCTAGCTTCCTCAACCAACTTCCGTGCTAGTTAAGTTTGCTCGTGGAGCTAATCTGCATCGTGCTTCTACCTTTGATGGGAGCAGCTATTTGTTTTGGAAGTGTAGAATAAGGGTGTATCTTAGAGCTTGGGATCCTAAAGGTTGGTGCACAATTGTGATTGATCCTATTACTAATCAAAACGTCGCTGCCGATTGAGAAGTGCAATGCTAATGAAAAAGTCGACATGGAGAGTAGTGAGCGAAGTTCTAAATACTATCTGAGAAGCACTTTTTGAAGGAGAGCGACAATGTATTTCTCATTCCGAGAATGCCGAAGATGCATGGGTTGTTCTTATGCAATTCTAGCACTGTTCACCTCAATGCTTTAGTTGCTTGACTAAATGTTCACAAGGAGGAAGAGAAACAAAAGAAGATGGGTCATTATTTGAGAATGTCACGTATGATAAAACCTCGATGATGATGATGAATAGAAGGTGAAGAGCTTCAACAAACATATGAAAAGTTATGCAAGGAATCTCTAAACTTATTAATTTTGAATGACAAACTCACTTTCTAACTCAAAGCATGTGCACGTGAGAATGTCAAACTAAAGGAGGAAATTTCTGTAGCCAGAAACGATGCTATCAAAATAACAAATGATAGACAAGCTCTTTGTGAAAAACTCTTGACCGTGAGACCGAGATGAATGAACTATTAAAACTATCGAGAAGGAATGATTTGTAACTAAGGAAATGTCTTAAGCTGCCTTGGAAGAGCTGGTTAGATAGAAAAATGAAGAACTCAAGAGTGTTAGAGCTACAATTGACCTTTGGAACAAGGGGTCAAAGACACTGGAAGATATCATTGGTCTTAAATAAATGGGCTTTAACAAAAGTGGATTGGCTATAGTGTGATATATTGCAAAATGAGAATGCTTCCACATCTCATGACAAAAGGACTCAAGGAAAAGGAAAACTCAAGGTGCAATAGGATGATAGGTCTCTCCATCAACCTAAAGGCGTATGGTCAATGAAAGGGAGGTAAAACCCTTTTATTCAAGTTATCATTGTGGTAGGGATGGCCATATTTGTCCTTATTGTTTTGAGTTGTTTGGTAGGGTGTCTCCAAAATATAGAAGAAACTCTAATACCTCATAGGTTAGGAGACAACCCTACATGTCAAGACGTAATACCATGGTTCATAATGGTGTTCACAACACTAAGACATCTTCCAAGAATCATGATGGTCCCTTTTCTATTAAGACTAAAAACTGGTGAAAAAGAATGACTCTAATACCTCTTGTTTTGTTGTTCGCTACCACTTATAAAGCACATGACTCGCATATGTAGTATCTTGATAGTGGTGTTCTCCACATGTACGATGGTTAGGAATAAAGCTAGGTTAATTGCTTAAGGCTATACACAAGTAGAGGGTTGTAGACCGCCTGAACTCGCCTCCGCAGGCGAGGGCGCTAATTGTAGTTCTAGCTACTACAGTGACTCGCCACGGTTCAGATCTAATCTCACAAAGTGCAATGTAAGATCGATAAATCACCAAAGAGTCTGAACTGACAAATCGCTTTTGGAAAATCGATTTTAATTAAGAAGTGTCAAACATGGATCGCTTCCAGACATGAGTCGCCACCTAAATATTTTGTTTTTGGAAAATTTAAGAAACCCTAACTCATGCCTAAGGCCACGCGTCCGGCTATCACCAAAGTTGCTCGCCGAACTTGGGTACGAGGAAGGTCATGAATGAGCACCACCGCCGCCCAATCAAAGGATCGGCCTTTACTAACATGATACGCTATTTTGAAAACACATGTGTTCTTTTTCCGGTTTATTAGCTAACGCATTATGTGATGCACACAAAGATACAAGTATAGACTAGATCGCCGATTTGGAACAAAACATCTCATGTTTGTTTTTTTCTAAAATTGTTTGAAGTTGCTACCCTCAAGTAGGCTAAAACGCAGATTTGCCACCCTCAAGTGGGCCTAGAATAACATGGTGATTTGCCACTTCAAGTGGGCTTAAAACTCATATTTCATGAATTGTTCCAATTCGAGCAATCAAGCCTTCATCCACAGCATTCATGCAAGTTAAACACTTAAGTAGTTAGCCTCATGGCAAGCATGCTATCATTGCAATCACTTACACACATGCAATATGCTAAAGCGTAAACACTCACATGTACTCGAGCCAAAACGTATTAGTTAGTAATCAATGCATGATCCTAGCTATGTTAAATGCCTAATGCAACACATGCAAAAATGCAACTAAAATAGGCTGGCTATCTATAATGGCATATGAATGCAACACTTGATAACATGCTTTGAAACACGTATTCAAGAAAGTGTATTGAAATACAAATGCAGTTTGAATGATGCGCCAAGCCTAGTGCATGCAAGACAAATGAATGAATGCAAACATGCAAAGCATAAGTATGCTAATTGAAACATGCCCTAAAAGTAACCATCAAAAGCTGGTAAATAAAAGGGAGAAAGACGTAAGGTTGGAAGACATTCACACACTCACGACACTTATTACAAATAGCTGCCTCTCGACCTGAGGGTCTCAATAATCAACTAACTAGCTACGCTAAGCTAATTAATTACAAACCAAATTGAAACTAGCTATACTAAGCTAATTAGAATATTACAAAGATGAAATAAATTAGCTAAATACATTAACTAATTAATTACAAAATCAACAAATTAACTAGCTAAACAAAGATGCCTCTGTTTGCACGCCTTCGCATTCAAAATATGCCAACTTCCGTATCGTTTCACCCACCTTAGAACATGCCGAGGATGGTCGGGTTAAGATGGATGGCCATCGTCAAAGTTGATGGCCATCGCCATTTCGATAGCCGATCGGTAGCCTTGGTCGGGTCGGGTAGCTTTGATGGCGGCCGGCCATCGCTTCGCACTTCTCCTTTTTGCCGCAATAGAGCACAAACAGAGGCATGGCAAAGGTATTTGCAAGGAAATGTGGAACTACACCCTTATTATGTCTCAAGCTCAAAGGAGTGTAGTGCTCGGCTCTCCCGCCACCAATCACGATCTCAATGCATGATGGCCAAAGAGTCAAGTTTGCACAATGTTGATGAATGCACAAGTAACACACAAGACTGGGAGAGGCCTCCACCCTATCATGCACAATCAAGGGTGTTCATGACTAAGAAATGAGGCACGCTTCATCACTTTGAGTATGAAATGTCCTCGCTTTCATGTTTGATTAACGCCTGATCCAAACACATGCAATGCAACACAAACATGTTATCTTGGCATGTTTTACTAATTCAATTTGTTTACTCATTTTAGATTACCAATTAACTTTAACCAGCTAAGTCCAAAAGTGAGAAGTCCTCTAAATGGAAAGACAGACTATTGGAAGCATCTTGAGCATGAAAGAAGCATCATGCCGCTGGTTAGTAGAAACCCTCAAGAGAAGGCTAAAACCATTAGGCATGAACGCCAATTCCATGCTCAAGCCAACAGGCTTAAGTCCTCTTTCAAAGTGATATAACAAATGAAAGATGGCATGCGAGGATATACATTCCAGCACTGAAATAGTATTTTAAATGACATCGAAACATGAAAACGATGCATGCAAGATATGCTTGAAGTCAAAGGCATTGAAACTAACAAAGAGCATAGCACTATAGGCATACAATACTAAGCCCAAATAAATAAACCAACCCCAGACAGAGGTTAAATATGCAAAAATAGTGGCTGAACTATGCTAAGATCAAGGCATATAACACAAGGAAAATATGCACATTTGATGGCTCGCAAACAATGCATGAAGACACAACTCCCAAACACATTAAAAGAGTAAAAAATGTGAGAGTGTGGCAATGACATATGCTCTAAAATTACATGCCAAGTGATGCCATACCATGCAAACATCACAAATATAGCATGCTAAGTGCCTCAAAACTCAAGACTAGTGAAGGCACTTGCACTATAGCTATGCACAACAAGAATCATACGAACAAGAAGGCTCAAAACAAAGCTAAAGCATGCCAAAATATGAATAAAAGCATGCTGGAGTATAGCCAAAATGAGCTAGAATAATAGGCTAAAGAGACAAGCATGCAAGGCTAGCTAGCAAGGATTACACTACAAGTGTATAAAGCATGCAAAAGGTGAGTCCACCAATCAAAATTAGAGTTATAACATGCCAAAATAACACCAAAAACATGCTTGAACTAAGCTAATTCAAACCACAAGAGCATGCTACTTGTAGGGCTAACAAGGCTAGTGAGCAAGATTGCACTACAAGTGCAAGAAGCATACAAGAGGTGACCAAGCTGACCAAAAATAGAGTTATGGTAGGTCCCAAAAGTCACAAAACATGCTCAAACTAAGCCACAAAAGAGAGAAACACATGCTCATTTCAGGGCCAATAACACAAGCAAACAAGACAAGAGGAGAGGACCACCTCTCCTATTTTGAGCCTCAAAACAAGTTTTCTACCACTGAAATTCCTCCGAATTCATTGGTTTTAAGGCCAAAAGAAGTTGTTTGAAAAGCTTGAAAGTTAGCTAAAAGGCCTTACAAGCAAAGGACCAAAAGGAGAACAACCCCTAGCCAAACAAGGCACAAACCAACACTTTTAGGACTGAAAAATAGAGAAAAAAAAGGGTTTTTATAGTTCAACACCACCCCAAAAACAGCCCCAAAGTAGTGTGAAAAGATGGCCAAGCAAGCATGCAAAATAAGCTAAAAGGAGAGAGTTCTACCCTTGATGTACAGCTGCAAACCAGCCCAAAATCTCGAGCCAAAACCACCTTTTGGAGCTCAAACAAAGTCCCAAGGAATCTCAAATTTCAATGGTGGTCAAGTTTGATCAAGGATGTGTAAGCAAAGTATGGTGTATCTAAGCTTTCATGCACAAAAGGGCAAGAGAGAGGCAGAGATTAAGCTCAAAATTATAGAGAGAGAGGATTTTAGTATAAGAAGCTCTCAAAATTTTCTAACCCTTCAATATGTTCTAACCCTTGAATATGAGATATTTGGCTTCAATATATAGCAAAAACAAGAGCTTGGGTTGAAATATTCAATTAGGACAAATTGAGCTAGTGTGGAACAACTGAGGGAAAAGATCTTCAAAAACTGAAGTTTGTCATTTTCGCCGATCGCCATCTTTTTGGCCGAATTGCCACTTTGTTGGCCAAAAGTGCCCGATCAAGAATTTCGCTCCTGATATCCCACTTCAAATGGGCATAACTCCATCTAGACTCCTTTGCGTCATTCTTGTGTCTAAAATGAAGCCCCTAAGTAATATTTCCAATGTTGAAGCCTCACCAAAATTCCAAGTGTGCTAAGAGATATCCTCTTTTAGTGAAATCGCCATTTTTATCATAACGATTGATGCCCAACTTCCAATAACCATATCTTCCTCATCCCGACTCGCTTTTTAGGATATTCTTGAGTGGAAAATGAAGCTCCTAAGTCTTCTTTCCAAAGGCGGTGGCCTCATAGCTTAAATCCAAGTGTTTAAATAGATAGGCCAGATTTAGCGAGGACCGCCGACTCTCTCTTAGCTTATTCATACCCACCTTCTTCTTCAACTTGGTTTCATCCTCTCCTCCAATTTTCTTCAACTCCAAACCCCTAAACAAGGTGTTTTGAAATATTTTCCAAAGATTTCATCTCTTTCATTCATTTTCACTTTGTTCCTACTGTTTATCAAAAAGCTTAACATTTAACGAAAATGCAAGCGGAACAACGAGAATCATTTTTCAAAAACTATTTTGAAAGAGAGGGTTTCAAGATCTAAAATATTTTGATCAAGATCATTTTTAGCCCAAAAGGGGTATGAAGTTGATTTGACTGCCCTTCTTGTCAAGAAATCTAACCTATACATCGCACAACTTCCATCACCAAGTAAACCATCAATAGCGCCCAAGTCTTAAGGGCGGTCAAAATGGGGTGTCTACAAGGGTGTTGACTATAATGAGACATTTTCTCCTATTGCACGTCTCAAATCTATTCGTATATTACTCTTTCTTGGTTTTCAATTGTTTCAAATGGATGTGAAAAGTGCATTTTTGAATGGGTACTTGGAGGAGGAAACCTATGTTGAGCAGCCAAAGGGTTTCAAGAATCCTAAGTTTCCAAATCATGTCCACAAGTTAGACAATGTACTTCATTTAATCAAACAGTTTCTCAAGATGGTATGATGGGTTGACTACCTTTCTTCTTGACAATGACTTTCAAAGGTGTAGTGTGGATAAGACCTTATTTGTGAAATATACTAAGTTGCATATCTTTGTTGCTCAGATTTATGTTGATGATATTGTGTTTAGATTCACATCTAAATCTCTTGTTAAATATTTCCGAATTGTATGACACATGAGTTTGAAATGAGCATGATGGGGAATTGTCATTCTTTTAGGGCTACAAATTAAGTAATTGTTGTTGGGTATGTTTGTGTCTCAAACTAAGTATGCTAAGAACCTTGTGTCTAAGTTCACCAAGAGTCCGCCAAACACTCACGGACCTCCATTAGCACGAGCCTTATTTTTCTAAAGATCCCTCTGTACTAACGCTAATCCTACCTCTATAGGAGTATGATAGGGAGGCTTTTGTATCTCACCGCCCTCGATATTGCCTTTTATGTTGGTGTTTGTGCCCCTGTCAAGCTTGTCCAAAAGAGTCTCATCTTCTAGTCGTTCATTGTCAAGTATGTGAAAGGGACTTTGGGGCATGGGATGGATTTGGTTCTCTTCGACTCCACGACCACAATACATCGGCTATTCTTATGCCAATCAGTGGTGTGTTGATGATCGCAGTACATCTAGAGGTTATTTTTACCGTAAATAACTTGGTCACATGGCATAGCAAAAAGTAAAATGCCATCTTCTTCAACCACCGACGCAGTAGTACTTTTGTCGCAGGAGTTATTGTGCACAATGATTTGGATGAAGCAAATGCTTCATGACTAGTCGATAGACCAAAGACACACTTATTATTTTCTATGACAACACTAGTGCCATCAATATTTCGGGGATCCGCCTAACACTTCTGCACCAAACATATTGGACATTTGTCACCATTTTATTCGAGAGTTAGTTAAGGAGAGCCTTGTTGTTCTGAACACGATCCATTGAGCATCAAAGAGAAAACATTTTCAAAACCCTTGATCTTCTTAGATTTGAGTTCCTTAGAAAGACATTGAGAGTAGTGCTCATTGACTAGAGTGTGACTTGTTGCATGAGTGGATGTTGATTGGCATTCTGTGTCTTTAGATGTTATAATCTCATTGTTACTGATATGTGTCTTGTTTGCAATAGATTTAATGGAGCTTCTCTAATGCTGCATGCAAGGTTTCATATGTGTTTGCTTATAACTCATTTTAAATGTACATGCTCATTGATTTCATGATCTCATTCTCGCATAATATTCTAAGTTAATTAATTGCGTGGGTATCAAAGACAAGTGATCAAATTTCGTTATGGACTTTTAAAGCATTGTGTCTTGTACATTTCTAGAGAAATTCATCTATACTAGCATATCTTGGGTGATGTTGGAATCTCTTAACCACCTACCATCTTTTTTGAACTTCCACGACTTTCTCCTTAGTTCATTGTAGTCAAGGCATGAGGAAAATGTTACCTCAGAGTCAACAACCAAGCTATCTTTAATCTATCCATGCATCTCTTGCTAGGTTTCATACTCTTAAGTGTGAAAGCCGTCTATGAGTGAGCAAAAGAAATAAAGAAAAATCAAATCAAATCATTTATTGACCGAGGGAAGCTGCTTACTCAACAAATACCCTCGATCTCTAGTGGTTTGACTTTTCCTCAGCCTATACAAATTCTTTTTGCCTAGAGGTCTAGCCATCGATCACAATTAGATTAACTTTAGCAATTGTGATATTCAAGGATCCACAGCATGCACATGTGGCACACACACACACTCACTCTCTCTCTATCTTTGTGAGCTATCATGTTCTTCTGAGCTTTGCATTCATGTGCTACCTATGTCCATTTATACATTCTTACCTCACTTTCGATGATCTCACGCTCATAATTATCTATCTTGCAAGTTTGAAGGTTTCATGATGTGTGGATTATCTCGCCTTCTTAGTCTCACATTATTGTAATGGTACTATATATTTCAGCTTTTAGGTGATAGTTTTTCAGGGTTGTGTTTCAAGACTTTGAGAACATTCCTTGAGTTTTGACACGCCTGAGCCATGTTTCTACACTGAGCTGTGAATGGCATCATCTAGTTTTTTGCAGAGTGTCCGAACTTCTAAAAGAGTCTTTTATGCACTTGAGCAAAGGAGAGCGATGAAGTGGTTGCCGAGCAACTGTGCGCTTGAAGCCGTCGATCATCCTTCGGGGCCACTTTACCTCTAAAACCACTTCTGCTCTCCTACTAGGAAAATTTCACCCCTTTTGCTCTCTTCACGTCTTCTCCCCTCAATTTGGAGTAGTTTCAAGCCACATTAAGTGATTTTCATCACTGATTGGTAATGATCTTCTATTTTTTCTACTTTATTTTGATTTTTTTTTAATGTTATTCTCATGTTTCTTATCTCTCTCCACCATCTGGGGTTTTTTTTCATCTTAGTTTTCTACTTTTATCCTTTTGATTTTCGCTGGTAACTACTAGGTTTCATCTAAGGTTGCTAGGTTTTAATTTTTTTTTAAAAAAATTTATTTCATTTTATTTTATCTTATTTTTAATTTTCTTCTAGGTTTTTAGGCTTTATTTTGATCAATTTATAAGATTATGTCCTACTGTTAATTGATTAATTTTTTTGTTTCTTCTTATTGGTTACTAATGGTGGTGGTTCCTTATTGTTTACACTTTGGGTTGATTTGGGTTTCTTTGGTTTTGTTTGGGGATTTATTGTTGTGCCATTGATGTGTAGTTTCGGTCTTTGAAAAATTGTTAGAATTCTTGAGCATGTTTGGTAATTGTTAGTACTCTTGTGTATTTTAATTATCTTCATAGTGGATTGATTAGTGGCTTTTAGCTCATGATTATATATATATAACAATTGGAGGTGCTCCAATTATGATTTTTTCCATGTTAAAATCTTTTGTGTCAATTTGTTAATTGTGAAACAACAATCTAAATCATTTTCATACGCATAGATGATTTAGATTGTTAATTTTGTGTGTAGGAATTGCTCAATTAAATTTGTTTCAATCACTTAATCACTTAGTTTTTCAATTTGTAATTTGGCACAAACACCCCTAGAGAAACCAATATAACTTGTAAGAACTTATTGCTCATACACGTGAAGTTAACGCTGCTTGAGTATTATACCCAAAAAAATAAGTTTTTTTTTTGGTACTTACGGCAAATTGTTAAACAACCACAAATCAAGACAAAGAATCGATACAAACCCCAAAGTGTTGATTGTTTGCCACCTCAATCCGGATGACCAATCCGATAGTCTACGTGGCCTTAGCCACAAGGCACACGTAAGCTTCCAAACATCGAATCCACAATCACATTGAACAACCAAACAATAGTCCAATAATAAATAAACTAAACTCAATCCATGGACATGCTGACAAATTGTAAACGGCAAAATTAACCGGGTAGAATCAATACCATCCAAACTTATGGGATATAAACAAACTCCACATATCAAAATAATCCTAAATGAACCTCAATAAAAAATAAATAAAAATAAATAGCTGGCGCACAACTGACATAACAATTCAAAACAAAATAAATAAATTTCTTTAGGGAGGTCCATGCAAACGAGTCTCGCTATGGTTATGACTCCACCTCTAAGTCCTTTTTCTGCAACACCGGGAAATGATAAACAACTAAGTCAACTCGACGCCCTGAGTAGCAACATGGATAGTAAA
>JANUSC010000767.1:0-47488 GCA_025200525.1 Camellia lanceoleosa | reverse complement strand
GATAGACCACGAGAAAGAATAGCCTAAAGGCCCTTTACACGTAGCTCAATATAGCCCACGATCGGTAGCACCTCTGCGCGACCTTCGAATGTGAGCATGGTCTGGTCAAGACCACACCCAATACTACTAACCCTTGTTTAAGACAAATTTCATACAACTCCCCAAACCTCAAGCCATCAGGCCCGAAGCCAAAGGGTTTTCACCCCACTCTATATGTCCTTATCCGCAGCCCTAAGGGTCCTAATCAAAAAAGGGCATCTGAAGCCATTAGAACAATGCCCATTACCTGATCCTCTCCCCCCTAAACATAACTCCAAACCTACATTGTGCTTTCTACCAACAAAGATGGTCATGACATCGATCAACGTTCAGACACATCATGAGATCTGTGGATCCCAACACAACAAAGTGATAGCGGTTCCTAAAAGCCCAATGTCACCACAAACTCTCTCCACCAAATAACCAAGCCCCCTCCACCCCGACAAATAAACCCTCATCCATATTGATCGGCCGCCCCTTACTTAATTCTAAGAGATATACATTACCCCTCCCACTCCATTATCTAAGCCAACATCGCTTCATCCCAAAAGCATAGATTTACGATGATGAACGCGGGCCTTATTGGTCCTAACACAAACCTCACAGGCGACTGTGGAGGATGAAGGCAGGATAGCCTTTGGTGAGGATGGGAATACGCTCAAAGGTTCGAGGACCTGTGGATTTATCTGAGGAGGAATACAACCCATGCTATTATATTATGCCAACCAATCAAGCCAAACCAGAGGTGGAGTTGCCAACAGGAAT
Source organism: Camellia lanceoleosa (assembly GCA_025200525.1). Classification (NCBI taxonomy): domain Eukaryota; kingdom Viridiplantae; phylum Streptophyta; class Magnoliopsida; order Ericales; family Theaceae; genus Camellia; species Camellia lanceoleosa. The sequence continues at coordinate 46,684 of JANUSC010000767.1, read as the reverse complement.
GGAGGTGAGTGTGGTCCAGGAGGATGGCCTGAGCCAAGGATTAGATGACTTAGTTGACCTAGAGGAAGACATCAACAATCTGCAGTTCTTTGATGAGCAAGATTCGGGAGATGTGCATATTAACCTGTCTGGACCTCGAACTGCCTACAGACAACTCGATGGCTCAATGATGAACCTGATGTGGAAAAGGGATTTCAAACTAAAGCCGAAAAGTTTATGGGAATCAAGCATAAGGGTCGAACGGCCGAGGACAAGGGAAGGTCAAGAGCACCCAGATAGTAAATTCAAATTTCAAGAATCGAGTATCGTTTAGTATTACCTATATGAAACATAAGGTCAAGACCAAGCAGGCTTAAATAGGAAAGGGATGGTGAATAGTCGGAAAAGTTGTGAAAAGCCAAACAATTCTAACTTAGAGAGATGACTGTGATGTAAGAGTAATTACAACGGTAATCTAGCATAATTGCTTGTCCGCTGCTCTGGAGGGTATGCGGGAAAGATGATGATCCCAGATCTTGTCCACACGTACGAGGATTGGGGCTAAGAACCTACCGTGCATGACACTTGGTATTCCGGAGTGAGGTGGATCATATGACGGTAGGCATAGCGATGTTACTTCAAGCCCCCACACACTTAGACCAACCCGGCGCATCCTAAAAGCGACAAGGAGGTCAAAAACAAAAAGACAAACTATTAGAGTGAAGAGGTTAGGTCTAAAGCGTTTAAAGAAGATTCAAGTAGACATATCTATCTAGGGCTTACTTATGGCTTCGGCGGCACAAGGTGTTGTATTGTTGGCAATGGATAAGTGCCAAATTGTCTATCAACGGCTAACAACTCTGAGTAACAACCGGTGGGATTAGTCTTCCTGTGGGTGCTTTTACTCACTTTGACCTTTTCAGATAAGGAATTGCCACCTAAAGGCAACCCCAGACAAGATAACAAAAACCGGGGCTATACATCTCACTGCAGAGTAGAGAGAAGTGAAGTGCCCATTGTATTGGTGGACACCGGGTTCTAATCAATGTTTGTCCTGGTTTCAGAGACAAATTTTATGCCATTGGTTTGACGCCGCAGATTTTATAAATTAACGCCCAAGTGATCCAAAGCCATTTACAACACAAGCAGAGAAGTGATGGAAACAAAGACAAGTCGTAGTGCACAAGTGTTGGTCCAAATTTCAACAGGATATTGAAGTTTCGGCATCCCATGTTCAAGCAAATTACTTTCAACTTATTACTTGGGTACGAATTCTGAAGGTCAACATTCAAGTAAAAGTCAAGTTTTTTCACCTGCATCAAATGTCAAGTACTCTCTCTTGAAAATGGGGGTAGCCTATTGTGTTTGGGAATTCATCTATACTTCCTCCGCCGAGAGTTCAACTACACCCATATTAGAGATTTGTACCACTGGCTTACTTCAGGATGTTTTTCTTGTCTCCGGTTTACCTTACCGAGGCTCGACGGTGCAAAATATCTTGACTCGTTGACGTAAGGGCTTATATGTCGTTGTTCAATTAGTGCAGTATCTCATGAACAAGCTTACTTAGTATATACCCGAGATAGATTAGGGGAAAGAGCGTACCAAAAGGGCGCACTGCATCGCTTAGAAGGCGCATTATATCAGACGACCGGGCGCCACATAAACCCATGCGTCTTGGCTTGGGTTATACACCCACCAAAGAGGTGACTGCCCGGTGAGGTAAAGAGAAAGAAATGGCAGGAAGAGCCAGAGCTAAACAAACTAGGAAGCATTATGAACTTGTGCACAAGCCAATTCAAGGAACTCTAATCGGTCATGGTTTGTCTGGAAGGAGAAGACTTCCGTATTTTTGTGGTTTTTCCTGAGCCATGGTTTAATTCGCAGGAGTAGCGGCATGTATCTACGGCTTTGAGATCTTCTTCTCGAACTACAACAAGAAGAGCTGCGGAAGCCACATAGTGGAATCAACATTGAATTAATTGCTGGGGCATTTAAATGGGTAACGATAAAGTACGAAAAGTGAGAGTTCAATGTAAAGAATCTAACTTGAGGTAGGAGCAACAATACCGGCATGTCTTCATTTCCTGATCCTCATATCAACCGGGAGAGCTTGGGTGATGACTCTAACTGCTTCCATGATCGGGGAGACCAACGTAACTGTGTGGACCCTTTCGGTGGTATCTTCGATGCAACTTAACGCACCATCCTCTACTTGGCAAATAGAGGAGAAGCTTCTTATCAAAGAAGCTCGAAGTTCAGGGTAGTGAGCCGTGATCTCGATTCCACAGATTCTATGGAGCTCGTAATTAGATTCCCGCTTCGAAGCCCAGTCCCAGATTCCTAGGGTCGATATAACCCAGATGTCGAAGCCGGGTTTTGTCCAGGTTATCTTTTTTTCCTTTTCTTTTGAGTCAGCTTGTAAATTCAAGGAATTGGATGAGTCGGATCTTTTGAATGTGAATACTAACGCAGCATTCTCGAGTACTTTTCCATGCCACTTGTATATTGCATTGACTTATGAGATTTTCAAAAATTTTGATAAAAACGCAATATATGGGCGAAATTGCTCTAAGTTTTGAAACATTTGATCGATCGAGGGGAGGAGAGGCTTTATAAAAACCCCTTGTTAATGAAACTATTTCAATTAATGTGGGTACTCGAGAAGGATCCATGTCCGGTCTAGATCTAGTCCACGATTGTCTTTTGGAGGGAACACGAGCGCTTAGTCGCTTTTATTAAAGATTTCAAAGATGTTTTCGCGTGTGCTGGGTCTTACTTAAGACATTACGCGTTTGGAATCGATCCTCGAGATTTTACAACATCGGGATCCCTCTTGACCCTAAGGCCCAACCCACAAACAAGCTTCATGGAGATTATACCCAAAGGATTGAGCTTTTGAAAGATTATGAAAGCAGGTCACCAAGAAGAGCAGACGCAGTGATTTCTTACATAGTATCCGAGTATCCAACTTGGTTGGCTAACATTGTTCCAGTGTCTAAGAAAAGATGGCTAAGATCGGTGCATGTATGTGATTTCAAAGTATCCGAACAGGTAGCTAGTCCAAAAGACAACTTTCTCTACCGCACATCGGGCGAATTGGTGGATTTCACCGCAGCTTCATGGTCGCTGCCCTCCTTCATGGATAGATTTTTTCTGCATAACCGTGATTCTAATGGCACCCGAGGATAAAGAGAAGATCGCTTTTAACTATGTCCCAATGGGGGAACCCATCGCTATAGGGGTGATGTTGCTTTGGGTTAAAGAATGTCAGCTACCTATGACAACAAGCTACAAACCACAATTCTACATGATATGATCCACAAAGAGGTTGAGGTGTAATGCCGACTTATATGATTGTCAAGTCCAAGGAAAGAGAAGGCCACTACACCGCCTTTTAGAACAAATTTTTTCAACGGGATTCGAGAGCATATCGATTGAGGGTTTGAATCCACATAAATGTGCATTTTAGCGTAACGGCGAGGAGAAAATGTTGGGTTTCTTGATCACAATGTAGGGGTATTGAGGTAGATCCTTCCAAAATCAAGGCCATCCTAGAAAATGCGCCACCACTCAAGGACCTAAAAGGAGGTGCAAGGCTTTCGTGTAAAAGTGCAATTCATAAGACTCGCTTATTGCAAAATTAACCTTGACTTGTGAACCACTATTTGGTCTCCTCAAGCAAGGAAAGAAATTTCAATGGGATGACCGAGCAAGCCAGCTTGTTTTTTTCTTTGAGCAGCATTTCCAAGCAGTACCTTCTCGTAATTCCGCCTCGCTTTTGTCGCCACCAGAGCTGGGCGCGCGAAGGCCGATCTGTATTTTAGACCGGCCAAGAGCTAGACATACAACGATGGGATGCATGCTGTCTGTGAACTGAGGATAGAGTGGAGAAAGCCATCTATTACTTTGAGCAAGAAGATGCCGGACTATGAGACCTGCTATAATTCCCATTTGAGAAAGCTGCCAAATTTCTTGCATATGGGCTACTAGAAGTTGAGGCACTACCCGTTAGCCTACCAGAGACTCGGTTTCGAGATTAGATCCCATCAACATCTCTTTGGAGAAAAACGCTGCTACGAGTAGGCTAGCCTGGTCGCCTTTCCGAATTTGACGGAAATATGTCACCAAGTTTAATAAGGGTGATGGTAATGAAGTCTCCCCGCGTATCACCCAAAGAGAAGGGGATGAAGAAATAAAAATAATTGCTCCTGCATTTAAGCTATTCTCGAAGTTGAGGAAGAAACTTGGACAATGTATTTTTGGGCGAAGCGCCTAATCAATATGGTTATTATGAGATAGGTGTTGCCGATAGCACCCAACAATTCCTACATATCCTTAGCCTTCAAACTCCTGCTCAAGGTATCAAACAACGCGTAATACGAGACGGTATCACTAGCTCGAAGTTGTCCTGTAACTAGGCAAAAAAGATTAGACGCTTATCGTGACTCTGAACCTCGGTCAGGTCTCAAGCAAAATGGCAGACCGGAAGTCAAAGAAGAAAAAGATAAAATTCATCACTAGATCCCGGATATTCTGATTCCCTAGGTTTTGCGTAGAAGCTAAACCTTCACGATCTCTGCTAAGAGAGAACAAATAAGCTCACTGGACGCCTTATCAATCCTCTATCTTCCATGATGCATCCCGCTGGGGAGTCCTGATGCGTCCGGGATCATTATTGAGTAGTAGATATACCACCCACGAGTTTAGACAAGAATAGATGAAGTTCAAGATTAAAACCCCTGGTATTATGACGTCTGGAACTTCTTAGAAAATGAGGTTTATCCACTAGGGGCAAATGCCAAAGATAAAAGGGCAATACGACGAATGGACGTTCAGTTTATCATCTGCAGAGGTAAGTTATACAAGAGAGGTCATCTGGGAATGCACAAGCGCGTCGGCTGCGAGAGAGTCAAAGCGCCTAATGGAGACCAAATTATATGAGAGTGTAAAGCGTGATGTTAATGAGTAATGTTAGGCCGAAAGATTCTGGTAAGGTATATTATTGGTCAACCATGGATATCAGGCTTGGTTTCGAGCCCGGCGACACAAAATGCCAACGGCGCGAACCGCATGAACATCCCACCGCCGGTTGCATAACACGACTTCACCCATGGCCTTTTTTTCGGCCCGGGGAATTGATGTTATCAGCGCTAATTCAAAAGGTTCGAATGGCATGAGTATATCCTAGTGGCAATAGACTTATTTTACAAATGGGTCGAAGCCCAATCTTATGCAACATAAAAGCGCCGTGATGTAGCCAAGTTCATCAGAATAACATTACTTGTCGTTACGGGTCCCAAATGATCATTTCAGACAATGGTCTGGTATTTTGAAGAAAGAAGTTGATCGACTTGTCGTAAATACAACAGGTTTTCATAAGTCATCCCGGCGTTATATCGACCGCGAACCAACAGGCTGCTGAGGCCGCCAACAAGAACATCAAGCACATTTTGCAAAAATGGTTGAGATCACAAGACTAGGCTAGACAAATTGCCGCTTGCTCTCTCAATGTAGTACTCAACTTACATCTACCGGGCAACTCGTATTCTCCGGGTTTACGGATGAAGCTATCAGGCCAATTGAAATAGAGATTCCATCACAAGGGTTATGGCCGAAAGGATAGCGTAAGGCATTGGCAACAGAGCAAAAGTTTGAAGAACTGGCGTCGTCGATGAGTATAAGGCCGAAAGCACCGCACTACGTCCAAGATACACGCAGATTGCCGTGGCTTTCAACAAAAAAGTTAAGTCTCGAATCTTAAGGAAGGGGATTTGGTACTAAAAGACAACCGAAGCTCCCATCCATGACCTTAGGGGCAAGTTCGCACCAATTGAATCGGGTCCTTACATTATCAAAACCATCCGTCGAGTGGAGTTGTTATTCTTATGGACTGGATGGCCTAGAATTTTCCCAACCGATCAACATGGACAAGTTAAAGAAGAAATATTACCCCGAGAGGCTCGCTAGGCGAAAATCCGTAAGGGCGACCTAGGCAAAAGTTAGAGCACAAAAAATTGGAAAAAAGAAAAATTGAGCTCACAAGGTTGAAAACCCAGAAAGGGCGGCCTTGGCAAAAGTTAGAGCACACAATGAGAGCATTAATACCCGAGCGAACTCGAACCGAACTACGTAAGGCCTGATTTCCATCTTCGGGATACGTAGGCAACTTCATTTCAAAGTCTGGCTGTAAACACCTCCAAATCAGTTGTGTCCATATGTTGATCTGGTCATCTTTGTCTATTAGTTGAAAGTTCGATTGTGATCCTTACTCTAAGAAAAGAGCTAACTACAGTGCTGAGCAGTGTTATTCAGTCAAAGGGCAATTTTTCATTTTTGGATTTGGGGTTGTACATCTCGAGGATAGATTCCATGTGTGTCAAGTTGTGATCCTCATCAAAAATGGTTTTGAAAAGTTTTATTAAAAGTTGATTTTGTTTAAATTAATCTTTTTACAACTTAGACCATTTTTGGACTAAAAGGAAAATTTTCAGTGCCCACAACTTCATTGATTTCAATACAAAGTTCTTCGGCTCTTGACACAAATCAAAGTTGCTTTTATTACATTCAAAAAGAAAAATTGAAAAGTAAAGATCAAAGCAATAAACTTGGGGCATAGCTGAGTCAGGTGTTCCTACATCCCCCACTTGTGCTTGTGGAAGTTTCTGATGCTAAAGTGGGCCCAGATTGCGCCTCATCTTCAAGCCAAGTCAAGCACTCACCAAAAAGTGCGCAGTTGAAACTAGGGGCGAGAGCAAGAAGTTCTTTCGTCCTCCAAGTAGTGGGGTATCGAGCTAATTGTGAATCGGATTGGGTATGAAGTCGGGTATTCTATTCCCCTCACAAGACAAGTCTGGTCATGTCTGAATTGACGCCTGAATTAGAATGGAAAGTAGAAAATGTAGTGTGTCAAGCCAATCAGTTGAATGCCGGGTTGTCGAGCCGTGCTATAGCTCATCTCAGGCAGATCAAACTAGGGGCAGCGCCAAGCAATGTCAACAGCAGACCTGTTGCATATCCAATTGCACCACCACCCTTCGTTCGAGAAGTCAACTAGCTGTTGGCGAAAGAAATAGCCTCGTGTTGAATATGCAAAGCAAGAATGCACTACTTTTAACCTATCCATGAGCCATATCTAGGGAGAGATAAAAGAAAAGCGAGATTAAAGAATAGAGAGGTGTATGTTGAGAGAAAAAGTGAGAAAGGGTTTTAAGAGAAAAACAAATTATGAGTGTCGAGTGATGTGAGAAAAACAAATGAGAAAAGGTGGGAAACATTACCTGAAGAAGTAGTGGACTTCCTGCAAATCTGTTTATCTCTCACCGATGAAAGGCGTCTAAGCCCATCAAAGTCTCAGCTAATGTTAAGCCGATGCAGCTCTTGCCCTCTTTCAAGCCTTGGGCCACTTCAACTATCCAAATGCTAGACCCTCGGAAACCCGGAGCAAGGAGAAAATGCGCTAACATGCACAAACAAAGGGCGTGCTGTCGAAAACTCTGCCAAAGACGATCGCCACGATCACCGGCATTAGAAAATCCATGAATCAAACTGGGGATATCTTGCTCTCCATTGTGAAGCAAGGATGAGGCATCATTTAAAGTGAGCCCACACATCCTTCCCAAAGCTTGGATGTGACAGAATTTATAAAGGTTCAAAGTCAATTCACATATTAGTTCTTTATTAATCATCATATTCCAACTCTTGATGCATAATTTAATTCATGGTTCAAAAGCATGTAATTCATGGCATAATACACCATAATCTAGCTTGCATTAAATCCACAAACATCACTGATAAAATTGAAGCTCAACAACATGATTTCATTCTTACATAATGGTACAAAACATAGCATAAACATGGATATAAATAAGGAGCAAGAGGTTGTTCATGACTTCAATTAGGTCCAACATGCACAAATGATAGGATTTCCATGTTAAACTTCAAGACACATTCATCCAAAACTTCTATTTCATTGTAGATCATACCAAATCATAAACTTGCTATTTCAATTTGAGGAAGAGGATTGAGTTAGGGGAATGAAACTTACCTTAAACTTCAATTTCTCCAAAACCCTTCTAATTTTAACCCAAATCACTTCATTAAACTTCTAAGTCAAAAAAATGAATAAGACAAAATTGAATAAATTGAAATTTCATAAACATGCTTAATATTAGATATATAATCATCCACATTTTAAATATGAGATATGGTTTCTTATTAAAAATCTACAATCATAAAGTTCACTTAATTAAACTTAATTTAACATGGAATTTCTCAATGAGCATTTAAATATTTATTACATGACCAAAACGGGGTTGGGGCAAGATTTTTCATCTCACCAGGACTCCATTAGCACTTGAAATTCTTCGATTATAGAGCACATCTCTTGTCCCCCGAAGCTGAACACGTGCGTAACCGGGTTCCAATATCTAGTTGAGGCATGTAGGAACGAAAAAAACAGTGGAGAATGACTTAGCGGGAATAGTGCATTTATGCTGAAACCCCAAAAATTCAGCTTTTCCGAGCCATCTAAAGTTACAATCCAACCAGAGAGTTTTTCGGCAAAAAATGGCTCCATTTGTGGTAAAAACAAAGCTGGAATGAAGAAAGTACGAAATCCCAGCTTTTGTAGAGGGTAAGGCATTGAGTGGAAGACAGGTGGCAACAATCTAGAGGTCTCTCACATTGATGGCCGACCGGCCACCACTGGTGGTCGACAGACACCACTGGTGGCCAATAGCCTCTGTTCATGGCCAGTAACCTTCTTGGCTGTCCTGTGGTCCACCTGTGTGTTGATAGTGCTAAGAATCTGTGTTTTGTTCTGCTCTTTGTGCATTGTGTTGTCTTGTTTTAGTTAGTTTTGTTGAGCCGTTTTGTTTCAATTTGTTTATCGAGTTGTATTTGTTTTGCTTATTGAGTTGTATATTGTGTGTTGTTTATCAAGTTGTATATTACTTGATTATTTATCGAGTTGTACATTGTTTTCCTTGCTTTGTTGTTAGTCGGTTCACTACTTGATCAAGAAAGTTATGCCAATGCAATGTGCAATTTCCATCAATCAAGTTCAATCTCATTTCTATGCTATGCGATGCTCAGAATGCAAAATACAACACTTTTTCATACAAAAACTGGTTTTCATTCTGATCATGGTTACTTTTTACAAAAGTGCAGTATAAGTTTTTATAGCAAATAAAAACTCGTTTGAAGCTGCACAAAGTGCTAACACTACTAACAAAAGAAACTAAGCAAAAAGAAAATATAGGTAAATCAGCACCAACTATCTCAAGCTTTAGAGGCCCTTTTCATCCTCTTCCTTGGTGGAACGGACTCTGCAGAGCTATCTCCATCTCATACCGCTTATTTGAACCAGATGTCAATCGAACTAGAACCGAGTCGCTGCCGCTCTACTCCTGAGCCTCCTTCAAGATCGTGTCATCACTAGCAGAATCCGAGCCAGTCATCGTCTCCGCCTCGACGACTTAGCATCTTGACCCACCGCCTCCCTCGGCTGGTCTCCATATCATCCTCACTCAAAATGGGCTCTGAAGGGCCATTCTCAGCTTGGGCGCTCCTAGCTTGGCCTCGACTGTGCACTGGAGCCTATCTCTCTCTCCCTACTGCTGGAGGGGGTATTGATGGTCCTGGTACTGTTGCCACTGGTGCTGTCGGAATAGGTGGGACCTAAAAAGTCAATTGTCACCGTAGTATGTGTATCAGATGCAAGTATGGTGTGCAAAATGAGTATATGCAGAAGTCAGGTACAGTGTATGAATTCAGATGTTGTGTATTAATGTAGTATGGGGAAGTTTTCTTAAAAATGTCGGTTCAATATGTCAGTGGAAATGTAATGACTGGAATGTAAGAAAACTAAAGAAATTACCTGAATGCCATGGAATCCGAACAGTGCCTCCCTCTTCAAGATCATGTTCTCGAATGAGGCCAATAACTCTAGTAGATCCTCAGTGTATCCTGGAGGTGCCTGCAAATGCATTTGGGAATGATCAGTGCCCAAAAGGAATGAATATCTAAGAGAGAATGGAAAAAATGAATGAAAAACTATGATACATACCAGAGATGAGTCAGGAGCTCTAACATATCTATGACCAGCCATTGGAGGCTCAATTGGAATCTAGTAAGTCTCTCCAGTGTACCGCCAGCATGTCAACTTGGTCGGAAGCTCTAGCCAACAGAAGCACCGTCTATGAGGAGCACCCATCTAGCCCTACCCCTCACTGCTCGAGCCCTGCTTATCGAAGGGACATCTGCTGCTCTCCCTATATGAGCACGAGTACCCATCAACAGAGGCATGAGATGCGTCTGGATAAATGTCGCATAGTCCCCCTCTCCGAGAAAGTAGTCGACATCCACACCCCGAGTAAATTCAATCACCTCCTGGGAGGAAAGGCTCTCTGTAGCTCGCATAGATGGCGGAGGCGCCATGGGAACTACCTGCTACGGCAAACCTAAGGTCTGGCATATGAAGCGCTGGCCTAAGAACCAGGCTCGGCATACCGGGCCCTCGAGCACAAGTCAGAAGCGGCAAGCCCCTCGAGCGCCGGCAAACTGGTCCCTGACTCCCTCAAGCATCATTGCCCAAGGCTACCAAGAGATCTACAAACAGAGAATACGCAGGTTGTTAGTTGCCATTAGATATGCAATATGAATCAGTGCTGAAGTAAAGTAGAAATAATTGTGAGTTTTGAGTTACCTCTGCCGCGGTCACGGTGTCGAAGTACCGGGGAAAGAATGGAAAGGTCTCCCTGGTCCTCCTCAAGCACCTATCATTGTACTGATGAGAGTATGGTACAACAGGAGGCATCTCCACCTCTGGCTTTGGGGAAAAGGTCAAGAAGTATGCATATACCCATAGCTGCAAGAAACAAAAAGGTAGCAGTGAGTGTACAACATATAGACATAGGCAATGCAAAAAGCAAAATGTGTATGTAGAATGCAGAGAATGCAGAAAGCATAATGTGTAGTACAACATACAGAAAGTACAAGTGTGAAGTAAAGAGCAGATTTTGTGTGTGCAGTGTACAGAAAGTGCAAAGCAGAAAGCACGGCAGAAAATGCAAAGCAGAAAAGTAAAGCATACCTTCCAGGCTCTCCAGTATCCACTAACTCTGTTCCCGCTCCTGCGAGATGTCGAGCTCATGTAGCCATACAAGGTAGCAAGGCCAACGCCGCCCTAATCATAAAGCCAGACCTGAGACAAGTCCACCAAGGCACTCAAGAGATATAATCCTACAGTGTTCGCCCGGTCGGCGAACAAAGTGGTGCCAAAAAGGAACATCAAGAAGCCTTAGGTGTATTGCTTGATCTCCTCTAGGGTCTCTGGCTTTGTTCCTCTGTAATGCTCAGAAAACCAATTGTATCTCACCATCCCCGACCAAAAGAGAGGTGGGCGTGCCCTTAGTAGGAAGATCCAGGTGGCCTCCCACTCTCCCATGTCTGTATCATAAGAGATCGGATGACCCCCTACCTCTATGCCAGTGAGCATAGAGAAGTCATAGGGAGTCATCATCATCTCCCCCATAGTAGAGAAGTGGAAAGAGTTGGTGGTATCCCACCACCTCTCTACTAGAGTAAGGGTCTACTTGCTATGAGACGGGATAGCCCCGTGCAGAACAAGCCAAAGCCAGCCCCTCATTGATAATCTGGTAGATGCTGGCGGGAAGCTCTATATACCACTCCCTCGCGGATGTGGCTCCATATCCTTTGATAGAATGTGAGTCCTCCTGTAATCAGAATTGGCAGATGAAAGGCAATGTAAGAAATGCAATGCAAGAATGTGTTTGAGATAAACAGATGAAAGGCAATGTAAGAAATACAGTGCAAGAATGCGTTTGAGATAAACAGATAAAAGGCAATGGCAGAAATACAGTGCAAGAGTGTGATTTATGCAAGAAATGCAAGGTAAATTGAGGAAAATATAAAAATAAAGTGTATACCTCGGTGGCACCGTAGGATAAATGGGACTCCGACTCTCATAGCAAGAGGTCCTCTGGCAAACCTCGTGCAAACCCTCTGAAATGATGAATACTGTCGAGTGGAAACACATATGTCTCATGATGATATGTCTCTAGGTCAAAGGGTTGAACCCTGGGTGGTAGTGGTACAGGCTTGGGATTCGCCTCCATCCCCAAAGAAGATCCGTCATGTGGAATGTTGTCCGTCATCTGGAAATGAGGTCAGAAAGTGGGCGAAAATAAAGAAAATTGGTGGAAAATGCCAAAAGTCAATCCTAGGAGAGAGAAAAAGGAAAGAAAAAGTCAAAGCCTGGGAAAAGGCACAAAACCGAAGAGAAACTTGACGGAAACAAGCCTCAAGTGGTGAGAATAAAGAAAAAAGCACCGAAATCAAATTCAATCGATTCAAAACGAAGGAAATCAAGAGGTTTTAGCAAATCAAACAATCATGGGGCATTGGAAAACGTGTATAAAGCACAGATCTAGAGGGAAAAAGTGTCTAGAGAGAGAAAGGGAGGATTTCGGCAATGAAAAAGTGGGGAAATGAAGTCTGGGTGTGTTTACTTAAAGACCCGAGGAGAAAAGACCAAAGTGGCCCTAATTTGCCATCGGTGTCTGACCGGCCACCAGTGGTGGCCGACAGGTGGCCGACGCCCTTCCCTGGTGGCCGACAAGTGCCCAGCGCTCGTCTTTTGAATTTTAATGCTGTTTTGTGTCTTCATTTCTCTAGAAGTGCAAGGAAAGTTCACTTTTAAGTTCCAATTGCCTCTGCGGAACCGTGTCTTCAGAACATTATGTTCAGTGCTAGTCAATATGAACGGGGTGTATCCTTTTAAAACATATTGCAACTCTTCTAAGAGGTAAATCGGAAGTTGCGACTGAGTCAACTTTATCAAATACGCTTTTGTCATTGCATAGAACATGCATCTCTTTATCGTTGCATGGAAGGTCATCACCAAAGTTGCCTCGGCTCAGGAACTTGGGTACGAGAGGGGAAGGTCATGCAATGAGCACCCTCGCTCGCCCGATCAAAGATCGGCCTGTACTAAGCATGATATCTTGTTTTTGAAAACACATGCTCTATTCGTTAATATTAGAATTACTATGTGATGCGCATAAATACTACCGTAAGTATTGACTAGATTGCCTAATTGAACAAAACATTGCATAATCCGTATGTTTGGAAATGGTTGGAAGCTTGCTACTCAAGTAGGCAGGCTAAAACGGGATTTCAATGAATCGTTCCACTAAGTAATCCAACCTTCACCCACGTATCAGTAGCTATATCACATAAGTAATTAGCTCAGGTGGGCAAGCATGTCGCCATGTTAACACTCACACGATGCAAGATCCTAAAGCATAAAAACTTCACTGCAGGTAATTCCTAACCAAAACAAAAGAACTAGTTAGTAATCAATGTACGATCCTAATTCATGCTCAAGATAGGTAATGCAACACAGAAAATGCAACCAGAATAGCTCGGCATTATTCTAAGATGGCATATGAGATGCGTGGGACAATTCAATACATGTATTTAAGTAGGGATTGAAATACAACGTGTGCTTAGTATGATGCGCCGAAAGAAATGAAAAGCATGCAATATGATGAATGGATTCAAAAGATGCGAGCATAAGTGATGCTATATGAAATAATATGCCCTAAAACTAACCATCGTAAAGTGGTTAAGCAAAAAGGAGAAAGGAATGGGGGTATCGGAAGACATGCATCACACATCACAAGATGCTTAGCATAATACCATCGCCTCTCGACGAGGGTCCGGAAGAATAATACAAACCATCTACCAATTCAACTAATCAAGCTAATTTACTTGGTTACAATAATCAAATGAATAACCCAGGCTACAACTAATTATTACAACATTTAAATAATTAACAAATTAATTTGGTTACTTACCGAAATGCAAGAAAGTGGCTCTAGAAGAGGGGACAAATGCATACTCTATCGACTTCGCACGAAATCCGCTGTTATGCATCATGTTGCCTCTGCTTGCACCGACTGCTACCGCATTTCAGTGTGAGAAATTCCCAACACACTTCTTTGATTCACCCCATGGCACTGTGGGAGGCCATCTACCAAAAATCATGGTCATCGGTTACATGATAAATGTGCCATCGAACAAATTATGAAGTTTATCGCCAAAAACTTTGTAATTTCGATCGTAAGCACCGGTTAAGATGGGCCATGATCGCCATCCTTCCCTCGCAGAAATGCTTCTTTGTCAGCAAACAGCAGAGAACAAGCAGTGAGCATGGCAATGCATTCACAAGACAATGTTTCTGCAGCTAAGACCCCCTTTTACCATATTTTGAGACTCAAAGTGAGTGCGCTTCGACTCTCTTCTAGACCATCAATCGCGCACAATTCAACTTTGGCGATGGCCAAGTAGATTCAAGTGGTGCAATCTAATATCAAATGAAATGCACAAAACACATAAGGTACCTTAACTCTTTATCATGTTTGGATCAAGAGGCAAAACAATGCACACACAATGCAAGCAACCTAAGTGATGCAAACAACAGCAATGGAATCTACATTATGCAACAACATATAATGTACTAAATATGTAACAAGCATGCGACAACATGTCAATTAGCAAGCATGTGACAACATGCAATATGATACATGCAACAAGCATGCAAGCATGATGTAAAAGTAGCAACTTTTGAACAACATGGTAGATGTGGACTTAAACTAAAGACGATGCGGATGTGACTCTACCATGCCCAAAATTAGGTGGCCAACGTTATGAATTGGAAGCATGAAAATGCAAAAACAAAAACATGCACATGTAAATGGCTCCAAGTATCTAGGTATATGAGGGCAACTTCTTCAAGAGCTCTTCCAAAAGTGGACAAATATGGACATGTGACCAAACATTGTAAGCTCCAAATCAAGTGCATGGAAAAGGTGTCAAACCAACTATGCTAAAGCATCGCAAAGCATGCTACAAGAAAGCCTAAAGCTATAAGGCTAGCTAAGTGACTCAAACCATGGCTACAAGAATCAAGCCTCCAAAGGCTAGCCAAGGGCATCCAAAATAGCCCCAAGGCAAAGGTCAAGACAAGACCAAAACATGCCTCAAACTAGCTTCTATTACTGCTGTAGAATATTAACCTGCAAAAGGCATGAGCATGCAGGCCAAAGGGCAGTTACACATACACCTATCAAAACCAAACATATATGAATTATCCAATAAAAACAAGTAGTTAAGTGCATATCAAAATAAGCCCAAAAACCCACTTAGATAAGCATCCCAAAGACCTCCAAGCAGGAGGCATACACAATGGTCCATCTCATGAGACATAAGACATCAATCTCTTTAAAGCATTAAAGCGAGTGATAAGTGCACGAGCATGAAAGCATGAAACATGAACCTAAATAACATTTCAAATGATGCCAAATCATGATAATAGTCCAAATAAAGCATACTAGTGAAGCTAGAATGCCTTTGTAGCTATACAAAGTGCAGTGGCATATATGATCAAACAACACAAAACAGAGCTCAAGCTATGGTAAAACAAGGCTACAAAGCTTTGAGTTGAGCCAAAACATGCAAGAATGAGTAGTGTAAACGCAAGATGCATGTTAAGGCAAATGAGAGTGATCAGGTAAAGACAAGTACATGAAGCATACAAGAGCCAATCTAAACTCCAATTCAAAACAGTAAAGCTCATGGCATGCTAAAAGCAACACCAAAAACCCACCGAAATGGAGTCAACATAAGCTGGTAGAAAAGACATGCTCAAACATGAAGCATATAAGACTGAAGTTTGTGGTGATTTACACTACAAGTGTGAAGTAGGCATGCATGGAGGACAAAACTAATAAAAAATGTAAGTGTATCATGGCAAAACAAAGCCTAATACATACTGAAAATGAAGCTAAAACAAGCTAAAGCCAACATGCTACCAATATAAGCCACTCTATGCAAGCATATTGTTAAACAAACAAGGAGAGGGAATGACCCTCTCCTATTTAGACTCCAAAACCACCTTTCCGCCCACCTGAAAATCCTCTCAGATTTCGTTGCGGGGAGCGAGAAATTATAGGTACTAGCTTTATTGGGCCAACCTTAAACAAAAGCCTGCCAAGGCAAAGGTCCAAAATTTCAAATAAATATCACATCCTCATCTATATAAAGGGGGTATCCTAAGTGAAAAGGTATGTCCTGCTAGTCCCTCCACCACACACACACAATAACTTTCTCAAATATACATATACACTATTTTCTGATTCAGTGGACTGACTTTCATCATCGTAGTACTGCCGGGCTAAGAACCCCGGCCGTATGGGCAACTCTCCTCTGGACTCATGTTCCCTCATTGCAGATCTACGTGTATTTGGGCTCTTTCTCTTCGTTGGGATCTCTACAACGCCCATATGTGAGAGGATATTTCATGGTTCCTCTACAATTATACCGCCTCGGTGGGGAACGACCTCAATGAGATCACGAAGAACACAACAAATATACTCATTGTCAGAAGTAAACATATATGTCGCTTTGAGGTTAGTTATAATTTTCCACAAAAGTTAAAAATCAATCCCAAGTACATACTACACTTTACTGGTTCTGCTTTTCTAATATTTTGATTCAACTTATCTGATTCACGATATAAATATCTACATGTTGGTTATAATATTAAGTATATATTTGCATGGTAAGTAAATGTGTATTGAGTGGGTTGTTTTTGAATATCAATTTTTGCACTCGCTAAAACCAACAACAAGAACAAAAAATCGTAGTAGAGCATCTTTACTTTCTCTCTAAAAAGTTTATTAATCGTGATATTTAAGCACCACTATCTCATTCTCTAAGCTGGGATCGAAAATGAGATCTAATAAACTGTTAGCAAACCGAAAGGCTCATTTTAATTCTACACTCTTTATTTAGCTTCGGTCTCATTAACCAACCTTCAAAGCTAACAATAACTTCCCTTATTGGGCTAGTTTGTCAACTCTCTGTTATTCTAAATCTCATTTATATTGGATGCTCATAGATTTTGGTCCAAACATTTGTTTAATATCTATCTCACATCTTCTCGGGAAAAAGAGTAGTTGGCACATATTATGTGGATCTACTTCTTTATATTCTCCATTTTTCTCCTTCTAAAAAATGGTTTTTTTCACACTTTTATTAGTACGAATATCTTTTCTGCAATTCAATAAAGTTGGTTCGGCTACATTTAATACATGCATCTATCTATTTATTTATTTAATCTTTTGTTTCACAAAACATATCTTGAAGTTGATTTTTTCATATATATATGCACATATACCCATGTTAAAACAAGTTGGGTTCATACTCTTTTCTCTAATGGCTTACGCTTGATGCTGCAACCAAAATCTCGACAAAACCGAAAATTGTAAAGGTGTGTTGCATGCATAAAGAAGTTCTTAAGTTTCGACCACATTCTTAAGTGCAACACCAAATATGCAAAGAGTTGCCAACCAAGAGTTCTTCATGTGAGATATCGAAGTCTCCCTACATTCCGGGAAGAAATTGATTAAGCACCTATAACAAAACTTGCTAAGTCATCCACAAAATCTTTATGTAGTGATCATCACCACAAACTCAAGATCCGGCATTACAATCTACGCCACTTGGCAAACGCCTTACGCCTTTAGCTTTAATGACATTGATAAATCCCAACGATGACAACACCTTTTTGGCGATTTCCACCATAGTTCACTCGACTAATGCTAGATAATCATCAACTCTGCCCAATTCACCATGACTTATTTCCATCACCAAGCTCATCGGGCAACGAGTAATCATGCGTAGTTTCACCAAGTTGCAAGAGTATAGACGCACTAAGCAACAATCAAGCTTCTCTTTCGTTTGCCGTATCTTACCAAAATTTCAACTAATCGGATCTATGAACACAAGGATAAGAAGAATGGCGCCACCACGTAGCCAAATATCATTCACAAGTTATTCGCATTTGAAATCGGGCGCCCAAATCACCCGCTTGTTACTTCAATGCATCATGGTTTACTTATTCACAAGACACAAGATCAATTACATATCGGGTCAATACTTTTACATCACGCCAGCATTGTTATCGGTGACCAAATGGATTCGCAAATCAAAAGTGCCAAAATCGCTTCTTCCAACCATCAAGCGCGAACCATACCACTAATTACTCCGCAACATTGCTAATCCGAACACAAATGAACACAAATGGGCGCTGATCAATCTTACTTCTTTGGTCAACTTTTCGGAGGTCCAACGGCATCCAACCTCAGTAAGTAGAACGACGCATCTGAATAGTGGAACGCATTACTCAGGCTGGGTCGGTGATGAATCCAACGCCGCACAAAATAAGGCCAATCGGACTTCAAACGAGGAAGATACAAGCGCTCAAAGTCAAGAGTTTGAATCTGTTGTAAATTTGCAGAGATTTCATGACTGCTCACCAAGTAATCGCACTATTCGTGGGCCATTATCAATTCATCAATAGTTATTTTAAGCAAAGGCACCGTAAATCTTTATTCACAACATTAGTTTGGCAATTCATTTTAGTACCAATCATGATTAATTCCATCATTTGGCAATTATTTTTAGCACTCATCATTTTCTTAACACATTACTTCCAAATCAAAGATACTGGAAATCAAAAGATTACTCCCTACGCTTTCTCTATCCTTCCATCTTTATCGGCATTTCCAAGACGCACAACTCATCAGCTGGCCGCCCACCGGTGACAACATTAACCTCATTATGTTCCACAACTCCAAATCTAATCGCCGCTTAACCTTTCATGATTACAAAGGTCTTTATTTCATCTATTAACAAGTAAGTTTTTGGCCATAGTTAATTACCAAGAAATTACCCACCAAGATCGGGCTCCTCCACTTCGCCATCGCAAAGAAATTCACATAATTTTAATTATAAGGACCGACTCATACTTCAAACCAAACCCAAATTTTTCGGCCACACTGACATTAACGAAGCTTTCTAAAAATGATGCATTATTTACCTCTGCGTCACCATGGGCTCCATCAACTCGTTAGTTCACCATTCGGGTTAACATTCGCTTAGTTAATCTAATTAAATTATTCGGTGTAACATCAAATAAATCCAATCAATCCACATTGCAAAAATAAAAGAGACCGCTAAAGTATTGCTAGGAATTTATGGTACTAGAAATTTTATTAAGCCACTAATCGCATACATTCTGTTTTCACCACCGCCAAGAACGCCGACTAAATGTCTCCAAAAACATCCAATAAAATAATCCCCACTTCTAAGAATCTTACTCCTGAAAGAATTCTGAAGCCAAGTATTCCTCAAACATTGATTATCTCAAAGAACGTTGCTTTGTCATTAAACTCCATGTAAATTCAAAGAAATCATTCACCCAAAATCTTCTAAAGCACTTACTATCTCAACATGAAACTAGCAGATCTCATTGCTGGAACTAGAAAGAGTGATTCACAGGCCGACTTAAGCAAAGCCTCTCGAGAGGCCACTCAACTCGTAGGAGCAAAAAATTGACCGATTAACTCCCTGTTTATACTGTTAAGCAACAAATCCATAATTTAAATAAAATCGCAATTTTTTTAGCATTCTCAAAACCCACCTTGACCAATACCATTAATGTTGGCAAATTAATCTTTGAGACAAGTCCAACGCAAAACGAACGACACAAAATCGGACTTCCTAAAATGAAGAGATATAAAGTCTCAAAGTCACTTAACTTCAAAATCTGAATCCTTCGCTTTTCACGACATGCAAATGATGAAGGTTGGTAGAGAGAGAGAGAGAGAGAGAGAGAAAGTTCATTGATGAAATAAGAATTATTTGGCATGCCGTTCGCACAATGTACTCGCTGGTATCTTCAATCGATTCCCAAATTAATCGGAATCGGTCCAAAGCAAGAATTTGAGACGCCTACCCTCTAGTCTTTTGCCGGTAGAATCCATTTTGAGGTCCAATTTATGAATTTCGAGTTTTAGCTTTGGGATCAATCACAATCGAAAATCGGGACGTTAAATGACGTACTGAACGGGTCACAAATTATGTCCAAATAGCATGCAATTTTAATAGCAGCTTCCAGAGCTAGGCCATAATTACATCCATCTTCAAATGATCATTCATACATCTTACCGTTCACAAAGTCCCCACAATCTTGAATTTCTTTTTATCTTGGTCACAATAAGTTTTGCAATATATTCTCCTCAAAAGGTGCCGACTTTCGTAGAGTATATATATGAACTTCAAAATTTATTCTACACTCAAGATCCATCTCGCACTAAGCACTGTCAGCACATCCATTCAACTGTGCAGAAATGCCGATTACTTCTGGCCCAAGTTTTCAAGCTAGTGAGAAATAACATTATTCTACAGATCATACCTTTTATTTGGCACAAAACAACTGGCATTGATTATTCAGCAACTTACTTTCTACATATTAGCAACTACATTCGCATATTATCAACCTTTTCAACTTATTCGATATATTATCATTGCCGCTTATCCACAGATCATTCGCACAGACATTATCAAGAGCCAATTAATATATACTTTGCAGATTATCCTCGCTTTTGGACAACTTGTTCGCACTGCTTTATCTCGGAAGACATAAACTAGGCATCTCTAGCTTTGTCGTAAATCCACATCCTAACATACCACACGCATCGCATTTCCACTTCAAAGAATCCAAACCCACTCAACCCGAGGAGTCCCGGCTAATTCAAAGTTTGCTGGTTAAAAATTAAGGCGATACGGCTACACTTTTCCGACAACTGGAAATTTACAAAGTTATCAAACCCAAGTTTTGCCTATACCAACATGAAGTACACATTGGAGACGCAGTCCAACGCAACAAATCGAAGGGCTGCAAATCGCAGCGCTCTCCAAACGGTTGCATATGTGCCACTCACATAAAGTTTGCCCGTAAAATGAATTCTTTTCATTGAGAAGATGATCCACCAGATATGAAGAAATAATCATGTGCTTTCAAGGGTTGCATTGGCTAAGCACCATTGATCTCAAGCCGTTGCTAAATCTATTTCTTTGGCTTATAATTACGCCATCAAAAGAGTTTGATCACGCCATCCAATAGCCTTTTCCAGCCTATTTGACGCATTTTCGTCCATCCTCGCATACCAAAATTTGCAATTTCAAATTGCAATTAATAATATATATATATAAATAAATAAATAAAAATAGTTGTCAAATCGCGATTTGATTCCGATATCACCAAGTACCCTACTTTTGTCATGGGTTTATTCTCGATTTCGCCACAAAGACACCTAAAAGTACGGGCAATAACCGCTTTCAAATCATTATCGCCTACTCAAGAACTTCTGGCCTAAGTCAATTTATTCCTTCCAATAACAAATCTTATTCAAAAGCAATAGGCAAATATACGCTGGACAAGACGCCAACTTCACTAAATTGGCAACCATTATAACCAACCAAGTTCTTCGTGAAAACTAACTCAAGGAATACGCCGACACACCGCTAAGTTAAGAAAAATCGCCACCAAATGATTGGCACAACACCGACCCAAGTGTAAACCGACACCAATGTTTGACACTAGTCACTCGGCAAGGCATCAAATTTACCCGCAATATTGGTTACAAAGATTTGGCAACTTCATTCGCCTAACAACATTATTTGGCAAACAATTGCCCACCGACATTAGTCAAATTTCCGCTTCCCAATTGGGCACATCACCGATCATCATCTCTAGCTATGATATATGCATACTCGCGAACTTGGTGCAAACATTACAACGACGCTATTTGAGTTACAAACTCCGCCCTTTCACGCCTGACAAGCGCTCGCTTTGGGGCAATATATTACACGCTAAGGGCCGGGTAGCTTTGTATATTTTTAAGACCGTCATTTTACCAAAGTCAATCTTCCCAACATAGGGAATGGGAATCTACATTCCTTCCGACTAACACTGTATTCGAAAGCAACGGGCAAGTCTACTCGACTAAATCTGTTTCTGCAAACCGAGCAACTCCGCAATTAAATAGTTGACTCAATATCTACTTGGCAATTCCACACACGGAGCAATATTATTGGTGATTAACACGCCCACCTTATTCGCAGACAGATACATTATTCAAAGTCCTTGCCATATTGGCACTCTGGCCGCCACTTAAAAATTAGTAAAAGTTCGAAAGTACAGCATGCTGTAATCAGGGATTTCGCGACTGCATGGAGCACCATCAAAAGGCCTACACCCATACCGGGTTAGGAATATCATGCCTATACCTACACCTCACCCGAGGGTTATAATACCGTAGGTTTACACCTCACTTGGGGGTAATAATACCGTGGTCCATTTTTTGATTAATATATCTACTTTTATTTAAATCTGCCTTTACTTGATTTAGTAATCATTTCCGTGGTTCGCATATAGAAATATTTCTAGCCCTATGAAAAGTCCATATTTGGAAGCAATCTTTACACTCGACAATATATTACACCCTTGCCCGGGTTATAATATCATGCCTACACCCATGCCCGGGGTTAGAATATCGCTGCCTACACCTATGCCCAGGGTTAGAATATGGCTTGCACCCGTGTCGGGTTAGAATATCATGCTCACACCGTCGGGGTCATAATATCATGCCTATAGGCCTTGTCCGGTAACAATAACGGGCCCATCGTTATGATTTGTTTGTATTCCTTTCTTGGTTTTAGCTCAACCCTCATCTTATATGAGGATCAACATATAATTCCATTTATACATACATTCAAGACATACATTTTTACGCGAAACATCGTATATTTATACATACATTCAAGACATACAATCACGCATAAGCATGCAAATATCCATTTATATATTTTTATTCATTTATCTAAAGCGCTTCTTATCCAAAAAACCTAACAAATAGCTATTTGAACAACAGTATCTCTGGCAAGAAAAAACTCTCATTCCATCCTATCGCAGACAATGAAAGTTTTAGCAATTGTGGGAGCCGAAAATTATAGGTAAAATAGCTTTATTAGGCCTAACCCAAACAAAGCCTACAGCGTCTAAGGTTCAGCTCAAATAAATAATATTACATCCCCCATCTATATAAGCATCTCAAGTGAAGGGTATGTCTGCTTCTCCCTCCACCACAAACACATACCTTTCTAATATACATATACACTATTTCTTGATCTCAGTGGACTCACTTCATCATCGGAAATGCCAATTCCCGGCCGCAACCCTTGGCCAAGGCAGCACCGACTATGTTCCCTCATTGCAGATCAGATATAGTGACGGCTCTTCTCTTCTTCGCTGATCTCTACAACATCCATGAGAGGATATTTTATGGTCTCACAATTTCAGTGGTAGAAAGGTCATGAAAGACCTAAAACAAGGGCCAAAAGGGATGGCCTAAAACAAGGCCTTGGAGGGAGGAGATGACCCCCAACCAAAAAGTGACATTAACCAAAGATTTAAAGCATGTAAAAACAGAACTTTTATCAGTTAAGAGTTAAGCTTAAAACAATAAGCAAGTAGGTCTAAAAGCTAAAACAAGAATGAGGGTTTAAAGGCAAGGAACTCACCCTTGAAGACCACCTTCAAGAACACTGCTCCAAAGACCTTCTCACGATCAAAACCAGCCAAGAACACTAAAATAAAACTGAAGGGAACTCAGAACCAAGAGGATGGTGTTCTAGTGTGTGTTTGTGTACAATAGTAAGACAAAATGACACTTTTGAAGCACAAAATGAAGAATCAAGGCAAGATAGATACAAAACTATATCTATCACTCTAACCCTAATTTTCTAAACCTCTAGAAAGGGAGGAGGAGCTCCCTCTTTATAGAAGTTCAATTCCTAAGCTTGTTGAGCAAGCTAAGTAATTGAATCAAATCCCTCCATACACATGTATGGAGGATGTGAATTGTGCATGCCAGCTATGACAGTTGGCATAAAATATCTGCATAAAGTAGATGAACAAGGCTCGGCCAGAAAATATGGCCGATCGACCAACATAAGTGCCGATCGACCAAAAAAAGAGCCGATTGGCCAACACTTTTGGCCGATGGAAAGAAAACAAGGCCGATGGCTTCATGCCTTGGCCGATGGGTTAAGGGGATGGCCAACAAGCCATCCTCTTCCCTCAGAAGAAAAAACACAAGTCCTTGGTCCACAACCAAGCACAAAATAGACAAGTTGAGAGATCTTGAGGCAAGGCGCGCGGCCGAGACCTCCGAGAACTCAAAACAAACGCGAACATGGATGATCATCGAATGTTCAAATGATGACGTCCAAGTCTTGAGGACGATCAAAAATGGGGTGTCTACAATGAGCTTCAGAAGCCGAATAGGACTAGTTCGTAGAATGGCTGCGGCATAAATCGATCGGCATTGGGTTTAAATACTTGGCCGATCAGATTAATAAATCTGCCCTTGCCCCAGCCAGTGCATGAGCTTCAAAAGCCGAATATGACTAGTTCCTGGAATGGCTGCGGCATAAATCGATCAGCATTGGGTTTAAATACTTGGCCGATCTGATTAATAAATCTGCCCTTGCCCCAGCTAGTGCAGGAGCTTTAGAAGCCGAATAGAACTAGTTCGATCGGCATTTGGCTTTTGGCGTTTAGAATTAATGACATCGCCTCGAGGGCACTGCACACATTGAGAATAAATGGAGTGAGTTCACGCCAGTGATTCCACTTATTCTTATTCAGTTGAGAATAAATAGAGTGAGTTCATGCCAGTGATTCCACTTATTCTTATTCAGACTTGATTTGAACTAGCTTAAGATAAGTGTGAATGTCAAACAGACTGTTCTTCAACAGCAGAGGGGAAGGATGAACATTGGCTGAGCTAGATACTGTAATAAATCGCAGCAGTGAGCCTACACACACGAGGAGGAGGACGCCCATGAACGGAAAACGTCCCCCAAGTCGTCAGCATCACCCGAAAAGAAAAATAGCAGAGGAAGCTCCCACATTGCGATCAAGAAGCGAGCCCGAATGAGACGCCATGACCGTTGAGTTTTGCGGTTTTCGTGGGGAATAAACTGATGACGGAAGCGGATTCCATTGTTAACGATCCAAGTGTAGCAGTCGAGTTTGCTAGACAAATCTTTCCACCGGAGGTCCAGCAGTCGATGGTTGGACGGCAAGATTTCGAAGTGTTTCGAGAAGGCATCCATGGGGGCTATACACCGTGAAGGGGTACACCGCTTATGAAGTCGGCATGCGTCTACGCACCGCGCGACGACAAATAGAGAAAAAGGATGAACGGATTCGCAGTTTGGAAGCTTGCGCGAAGAAGGCCGAGCGTGAGCTTAGGGAGCTTAGGAAAGCTCAAGCCACCAAGCCGCATGCAGCGAGTCAATCTAACCCAATCGTGGAGTAGAGAGTGACCCAACGGCTGTTAAGTCACGCCATTGCCGACCGAGATACGGCAAGCATGTTTGCCATAGAAAATGCGAGGACCATTGGTTATGAAGAAGGCTTCCATGCGGGCCAGAAGGTTGGGATCGACAAAAGTAAAGAGAAACTTGTAGAGGTCTGTCGATGCGAGAACCGAGGCTTTAGGCACAGTTGGATTAAGGCACTTCAAGCCGCAGAGGCTCTTCGAGCAGAGGGTGTTGATTCGGCGTTGCCGCGGCACCAACGTGATCATTTTCCCTTCTCTGCCTTTGAAGTTGAGAAGAGTGACGATGAGGGAGAAGCCGGATAAAAATACTCATTGTAATGCTCAAACGCAGATTGCGTTCAAAACTATGCAATCATTGGCTGATCGAATAAAATGTTTTATTTTCAATGTTTGTGTTTCGTTTTATATTCGGCACACACGTGTTTGCATGTCTCATTGTATAAATGTTTGAATAAATGTATTTTAAATGGTTTAATTTGTAAATGGTTTTTGCCGGCTCGACATCACAGCATTCTTCATAAAATATCTATTCAGCATACGCGCGTTACGCACGGCCCTGGCCTCGACCGAAAGGCGTCATGCACTGATGCGAGCTCCAAATTCAGAGTCTTTATTCGGCCAACTGTGATATCTACGAAGGGCGCTCCGAATCTGGAGGCTTTTTTCGGCCCAAAGGCGTCATGCGTTGATAGGCGTCCGAATTAGGAGACTTTATTTGGCTAGTCATGATATCCATGAAAGGCGCTTCAAATCCGAAGGCTTTATCGGCCCAAAGGCATCATGCGCCGATAGGGCTCCAAATCCAGAGTATTTGGCCAATCATGATATCCATGATGGGCCTCCCGATCCGAGCTTTATTGGCCCAAAGGCGTCCACGCCCATTGGGGCTCGAATCCGAGTATTTGGCTAATCGTGATATCCACGATGGGGCTCCAACCGAGGCTTTATCGACCCAAAGGTTTGCGGCGTCGAGGGGGCTCCGAATCCGGAGACTTTATTTGGCTAGTCGTGACATCCACAAAGGGCGCTCCGAATCCGGAGGCTTTTTTTCAGCCCAAAGGCGTCAAGCGCCGATGGGGCTCCGAATCTGGAGACTTTATTGGCCCAAAGGCGTCAGGCGCTAATGGGGCTCCGAATTTGGAGGCTTTATTGGCCCAAAGGCGTCACGCGCCAATGGGGCTCCGAATCCGGAGGCTTTTTTGGCCCAAGGGCGTCATGTGCCGATGGGGCTCCGAATCCGGAGACTTTATTTGGCCAGTCGTGATATCCACGAAGGGTGCTCCGAATCCGAAGGCTTTTTCCGGCCCAAAGGCATCATGCACCGATGGGGCCCCAAATCTGGAGACTTTATTTGGCTAGTCATGATATCCATGAAGGGCGCTCCGAATCCAGAGGCTTTTGTCAGAAATCTTTTGAACTGGATTGCACAATGAGTAGACAGGAATCTTTACATTACAAAAGTGGAATGTTTACATGGTGAGCCATTCAGAATTAATATCATTCCCCACAGGTCGGGTTTAATGATAGAATTTGCGTAAGTGCGTTGAATTCCAAGGCTGTGGTAGGCTTCTTCCAGACATGTCTTTCAGCCAATATGCCCCTACTCCTGCGAACGAATCAATCTGATAGGGGCCGTCCCAGTTAGGACCCAATTTTCCATCCGCCGGTTTCTTGGCAGGTGGAAGTACCTTCTTCAGGACCAACTCTCCTGGTGTGTAGTAGCGCAGCTGAACAAGTTGATTATATGACTTGACAAGCTGCTACTGGTACCGTGCCATGGACGCAAGGGCACGGTCTCTTCATTCTTCGATCAAAATCAAATCCAAAGCCAGCATCATGTCGTTTCGGTCCATATCAAAAACTTGCGATTTCAAGGTTGGGTGGCCGATCTCCAGGGGTATGATCGCTTGGGTTCCAAAGCATAGAGCAAACGGCGTTTCTCCAGTGGATCGCCTCGACGTAGTTCGATGAGCCCATAATACACTCGACAATTCTTCAACTCATTTGCCTTTAGCTTTCTCCAACCTCTTCTTGATGCCGTCCAAGATGGATTTGTTAGAGGCTTCGGCTTGACCATTGCTTTGTGGGAAAGCCGGCGTAGAAAAGTAAGGTCGGATACCATACTTGTCTGACTCTCGAGACGCCACAATCAAACTGGTGCCGTTGTTCAAAATAAGAGCTCTTGGAATGTCAAATCGTATAAGATATTTCTCCATACAAAGCGTTTAACATCGGCATCTCGAATGTTCATTAATGCCTCCGCTTGACCCATTTTGTGAAGTAATCTGTCAAGATCATCAAGTGTTGCTTTTCCCGAGGCCCTCAAAGAATGGTCCTACGATATCAAGTCCCCAGGGCTAAACGACCGAGGATTGGTAATGGAACTTAACTCTTCAGCGAGATGGGTTAACAGGAGAACTTCATCCTTTGTTCACATTTCTTCACATAGCATTCGGCTTCAGCTCTCATTCTCGGCCAGTAATACCCCAATGTTATAGCTCGATGGTGCAAAGAACGCCCCCCAAAATAGGCACCACAACTTCCTTCATGTGTATTAGTCAGAAGCTCTTCGACTATGTCCGGGTGTACACATTCCCGGTATGGACTAGAAAGGGATTTTTTATAAAGCCTTCCTTGCGGATCCAAGTAGTATCGCAGGGCTTTGTTTCGTAACTTGTGCGCTTCTTTTTTGTCTACTGGGAGCTGTTCGGAAGATAGGAATGCAGCAATGGGGTCCATCCAACTCGGTCCTGACTCTATGACATTGACCTGGATTTCCTCCAAAGGGCCAATGCTCGGCTCCGGGATGAAACCTACTTCGATGGTCCGTTTAATCTCTGAGTTGATAGCGGAGGCTAGGCAAGCTAGGGCATCTGCATGTGTGTTCTGGTCACGTGTTATCTGATTCAATTCATAATGGTCAAATTTGGCCAGCAAGGCGCTAGCCGATTTCATGTAAGCTGCCATACTGTCATTTTTGGCTGCGTACTCCCCCTTTAGCTGATTGATCACCAATTTTTAATCGCAAAATACCAGCAAACGTCGAGCACCCAGAAGGTGTGCATTCCTCAAACTAGCCAAGAGGGCTTCGTATTCGACCTCGTTATTTAATGCTTCGAAGCCGACTTTGACGACCTGCTCAATTATTGCGCCGTCGGGAGCCATGATTACTACTCCGGCTCCGCTGCCCCATTGATTGGATGATCCATCACAGTACAACTTCCAAATATCCCCAACATAAATTCTCCAGTTCGGCTTAGGTCGAACTTTATCATATTTGAAGTCGGCAAGGCCCCCAGTGAATTTGGCCACAAAGTCGGCAAGCACCTGTCCCATGATTGAGGTTCTAGGTAGAAACTGAATGTCGTACTGGCCGAGTTCAAGAGCCCACTTTGAAATGCGTCATGATGCTTCCGCACTGCGTAGTACTGATCGGAGGGGTAATCTGTTAGCACCCCGATGCTATGCCCCTAGAAGTAATGCATTAGTTTTTGTGCCGCCATGACTAGGGCGAAGATGAGTTTTTCTAGCGAAAGGTAGCGTGTTTCGGTGTTGACCATTGCCTTGCTCACATAATATACTGGCCGCTGCTCCCCTAGCTCTTCCTTTATCAGTTCGGCGCTGACGGCCCGGTCGAAAACTGCCAGATACAAAATGAGCAGGCCACCTGCCGAAGGTGTTGTCAAGAGTGGAATTGATTGGAGGTAGGTTTTGAAGCCGTCAAGGCGACTTCACTTGGCGAACCATTTAAAAGCCTTGCCCTGCCGTAGTATATGAAAGAATTGTCGGCAACAGTCCGTGGAATGACTAACGAACCTGTTAAGTGCGGCGCCCATCCCCATTAACTTCTAAACCTCCTTGACCGATCGAGGGAGCCGAGTTCCAGGATTGTTGTGATTTGCCTTGGATTGGCTTCGATTCCTCAGTGGTTGACAATGTAACCCAAGAATTTGCCAGAGCCGATCCCAAATGCACATTTGGAAGCATTCAGCTTCATTCCATATTTGCGTAGAATGTCGAATGTCTCCTCCAAATCGGCTATATGATTCTGCTTTTCCTTGGATTTGACCACCATGTCGTCAATGTACACTTCCATAGTGTGGCCGAGTTGCTCCTTGAACATGGTGGTGACTAGTCTCTGGTAAGTTGCCTCTGCATTCTTCAGCCCAAAAGACATAACCTTATAGCAATAGGTTCCTCTTAGGGTGAGGAATGCAGTTTTTTCTTGGTCCTCTGGATGCATGGCAATTTGATGGTAGCCTCTGTAGGCATCAAGGAAGCTCATACGCTGATGACGTGCTGTAGCATCTACCAGTTGGTCTATCCTGGGAAGAGGAAAACAATCTTTGGGCAGGCTTTGTTTAGGTCCGTGAAATCAACGCAAACTCACCAGGTCACATTTTTCTTCTTCACAACCACAGTATTAGAGAGCCATGTAGGGTAAGTCACTTCCCTGATTGCCCCGGCATCAAGCAACCAGTCAACGTCTTCAACAACTGCGGCAGTGTGCTCTGCAGCTGATCGCCGGCTTTTCTGAATGATCGGCTTGCATTTAGGGTCAACATTTAATCCGTGTTGCGAAACAGACAGATCTACACACGGGATCTCATATGGAGTCCACACAAATACATCAAGGTTGCCGAGTAGGAAGAAAATTAGCTGCTGTCTGTCAGCTTCATTGAAGGAGGCGCCGACCATGAAGAACCTATCTGGGTTGCCGTTGATTTCAGCTCGATCTAGGTCTTCCGTGGCCTTTTCATTTAGGAGCCACCCAATATCGTCGAGGCTCTCCCGATCTGTTACCTCAATAGAGTTCACTTGCAACTCCGTTGGTGTCTTTTGAACAAGGAGATAACATGCTTGTGCCGATTTCTGAGAGCCATGGATTTGCTCAATGCCGCGTTCTGTTGGGAAGCGTAGTAGCTAATGATAGGTTCTTGGCACGGCCTGCATAACATGCAACCAAGATCACTCCATGATGAGACTGTACGGCGATGGCAGCTTGACGACCAAGAATTCCACATCCATTGTTCGGGAGCCCGCTCGAACGAGTAATGTGATTTTCCCCAATGGGTACTCTGGATTGGCGCTGAAGTCGAATAATGGATAAGTGGCCGGAGAGAGATCCGATTCGGAGAAGCCGAATTTGGTGAATGTCTTGTAGTACATAACCTCCGATGTCGTCATGACCCGAACCAGCCCCTATGGGTTAAGGACATAACCGGCCAGTAATCCTGAGATTACCTATGGCCTCAAACCAAAATAGACGTAACTCATCAGAGTATAGCGCCAGCGGAAGCAAAAATTTTAAACTTTGTCCATAAAGTCGGCTTATATGCACATCAAAACAAACCATACATATGCACGCGTTAATAACTCACAACAAAAACATAGTACCAAAAGTTACAACTTGAGGTCATTCAAGTCTAAGTCAACCTATCTCAACTATATACAGATATACACAGTCCTTGCCCACATGACAAAATATAATACATAACAAAATGGCAAAGACGGGTCTCGTACGTGAGACCCAAGGGCTGACTCTCCAAAACCTTTGTTGTTCCTGACAGACTTCACTAGGGCTGGTTCTGGACCTCTCTTAGCTCACCTACAAACACATGAATGAGCGTGAGCGATAGCCCAGTGAATAATATCAAATACAGAAGTTATACAAACGATATGTAGAACAACATGCTCCAAACGGCCTTAGGCCCAATTCATATTTCTATTTAACATATATATAGATAATTTAGGTCAGGTGACTGTGGTTCCAAACATATTGGCCTTTGGCCCATTTATCTTTCCATAACAAACTAGCCTTTGGCCCATTTAGACTTTCGTTCATGTCAAACCGGCCTCTGGCCCATTCATTCTATTATTCAGATCGAACTGTTATTCTTGTCAAACTAATACTCATATCAAACTATCATTCGTGTCAAACTATTATTTATGTCAAACTATCACTCATGTCAAACTATTATTTATGCCAAACTATCACTTGTGTCAAACTGTTGTTTATGTCAAACTATCACTCGTGTCAAACTGGCCTTTGGCCCACTCAAGTGACAAACTGGCCTTTGGCCCATTGATTTTCATTCATGATGCAGCCTCCGCCCATTCATTCATGCCAAACGGCCTTTGGTCCATTCATTGTCAAACGACCTTTCCATTTATTCATGTCAAAAGCGACCTTTGGTCCATTCATTTATGTCAAGACGACCTGCGGTCCATTCATTTATATCAAAACGACCTGCGATCCATTCATTTATGTCAAAACGACCTTCAGTTCATTCATTTATGTTAAAACGACCTGCGGTCTATTCATTTATATCAAAACGACCTTCGGCCCATATTTATATCAAACTGGCTCATAGGCTTTTATATCAGATTGGCTCTTAGGCCTTTATATCAGACTGGCTCTTAGGCCCTTCAAACTTTTCAGATCAAACTATGTCCACCATTCAAATTAATGAACTTTACAAAGCTTACATAGAAGCAGCAATTGGACAATAACATAAGTCAGATATTACTCACAGTGATCGGCTTGTGAATTTGCCCTGGAGCTTGACCCCACACATCACATAGCACATATGGGTCACAAATAATTCAATACATTCTTTAATTCACATATTCCTCTTTAGGCTTCATTCTTATCCATTTAATTCAATTAAAATGCTCAATGTATGCCTAAGAGTGTTTAGAAGTGAAAGGGAACGGAAAAACAGAACACAGAATGCATTTTGATTTTGAAACAGGTCCTCGGCGGACCTTAAGGCCCGCAAAAATCTTGGTTGCATGAAAAATATGCTCGGCGTGTAATAGGACACTTTCGTGGAAGGCTTGTCTAAATAGCTCCCCGCTTCGGCGGACACCAAGTCTGAAAAATCTGGAGCGTTTTTATTACCCGCCGAGAGAAATCAAAATGCAGGTTTCCCAGATTGAGTTCTTGAGCTCCCTTCCAACATTCAACCCAACATTTCTTACATTTTATGGCTCCAATTTCACATATACTTGTACTGACATGGTATAAACACCAAAACACATCATCATGGAGCTCAATTTCATGAATCAAACACATGCATGTCCCAAATTAATTCAAACTCAACACCAATATGCTCAATTTCAAACATTCAAGCCTTACACCCCCATGATTTGTACATGCATGTGGGAGATGCTCATCATTCTCAACTTAATTGGTGGAGAGGTGATCAAAACATGAGCTTCAATTAAAATTGCACATGGATTATACATTTTTATGCTCAAACATGCAATTTCAAGGTACTTTCTTACATACATGTGCATATAGACTACCAAATCAACAAAACCAACTCAAATTCATCATGATCAGTTCAATTTATGTTCCTTATCAACATTCAACTTGAATTCACAAAATTTGCAAACTAATATGCACAAATTCACTCACCTAGGAGCCTTAATCTTCCCAATTTATGATTAAATCTTGAGTTAGCCTCCAAATTTCCAAGCCTCAAGACCAAAATTGCCAAATTCTTCTCTCCCTCTCTCTATAACCGACCCTCTCTCTAACCTTGAGTTCAAATCAGCCAAATGAAGCAAAGAAGAGAGAATAGAGGGTATAGTGCCCTTACACAACAAATTCCACTAATGCCAATATAATAGTAATAAAGTAATTGGGCACCAATTCATTAATTTAATCAATTTAATCTGACCCAAATCAATTTTCAATTAAATTTCATCGTAGGATCTAAAATTATGCCAATCACAATGGCGTAATCAATTTCGGATTGTGTGGTTGATAAGGCCTTCAATTTAATTTCCAAAGTAGATAATCTGATAGATATTCCTACGGTGAACAAATAGAAATTCAAAATCACATATTTTCACAAAATCATATTAAACACATAATCATACTCATAATAAAGGCCAATTAGCACAATACGGAACGGGGTTATCATAGATGTGCTCCCCGGATCAATGAGTACGCACTCAACTGTGAATCGGTTTACGCGTAACTCAATTACCAAGGGATCGATGTGGGGAAGTGTCACTCTGGCCAAATCTGAATCATCAAAAGCAATGCTCGCAGCTTTATGGGGCCATTTAGCCAAAGTGAGTTGACTTTGAGGGTCGGGATTTGACTGAATTGTATGCATCGCGGATGACATTGGCAAGCTGTACATCATGTGGATCACGTCGAGTGGAAGGGAATCCTGTCTTAAGGCTATTGCTTTGGTTCAGTTGCCTTTTCGGATGTACTGTTGTAGCCGACCATCTTGTACCAATTCCTCCAAGTGATCCTTCAATGCATAACAACTCTCAGTATCATGGCCATGGTCCTTGTGATACTCCCACCGTCTATCCCGCCTTCTCGTGTCGGGAGGTCCCACCATTTTGGACGGCCATTTGAAGAACGGGAGGTGTTGGACTTTGGACATGACCGCGCTGATCGGTTCTGTCAACTCCATATATTTCTTGTCGGCGCACCTCGTGCGCCTACTATCAACTTGCAATTGTTTATTTGCTCGGTGGGAGCATTGGTCGCTTGATCGGCGGGAATCCCGTCTCTTGTCTTGTTTAGCCCGATGCCGTGGCTCAGGGCTCTGAGGTGGAAGAGAATTTATTAGCTGAGCAATTTCAGAAGGGGCCAGCTTGTTGGCCGCGTTTCTGGCTTTAACTCGCAAGGCGTCATCCTCTACTTTGCAGTATTCCTTAACTTTCTTCATCAATGACCAGACTGTTTTGGGGGGTCTTCTAGTCAAGGAACTGCGAAGAGCACTGTCAGAATGCAAACCCATTTTGAAGGTGGTGATGGCCATGGAGTCGTTGCAGGCGTCATCGACAAGATTAAAGTACTCCCAATAGCGCGCCGAATACACTCTTAGTGTTTCTTCTGGCTAGATCTACATTGCCTAGAGAGAGTCAGCTTATTTTGGATGGACCTCGTTGGTGATGAATCTGGCCCTGAAGGATTTCTGTAATTGATGGAAGCTTTTGATCAAAGCTGGCTCCAGTTTATAATACCACCTGACAGCCAATGGTCCCAAATCATCGAGAAATATCGACACGGCACATGAGGGCCTCTCGTTCGTCAGATGCAATGTCATGGCTTGCTTGTAGATGGTGGATGTGATTTTCCATTATAAAGAGTAGCCAAACTTTAAACTTTTTGGGCGAAGCGCCTTGCGATCCGTTGCACAAAGGGATTATCTTTGGTCTTCCTCATCTGAATCGCTTTTCTATGCTTATGCCTTATCGTGGACTTTCTTGAGAAACTAGAAGTCTCGGTCGCCCTTCTTCTTGGGCTCAGGGGATAATGAGTCGGAGTCGTTATCGGTGTCTTGTTGTTGGGCTCAAGGTCGTCGATCACTGTCTCGTGAGGTCGTTGGATCTTGGCGTATAGCTTGTTTGGACTTTGCCACTTTCCCGAAGCCAAGTCTGATGGGAAACGTTCGCGTTTGTTCTCAACGGCGATCATGTTCTCCAACCTCTGCTCGTTTTGCTTCGCTTGTTCCATGATCGCTTGCATTGCCTCATGCTCTGAGGAAATTCAAAATTCAAAGCTCAAGCTTAGGGATAGTCTCAAGCATGTTTGCCGGAGTGGAGTCGCCTCCTCTCGTCTTTTTTTTATGGATTATCGGAGGGGGTTGGTCTTACACCGCCGCCATGGATGTATTTGAGTTGGTGTGAGAAATTCAAAAAAAGCGTCTTCTCTTGAGGGATCTCGGTCGTGTCAGCATTTCTTTGTTGAGTGTCTCTCTCTCGGTTGTTTTTTTCATTGACTATCGGAGGGGTCTCTTATCGCCGCCATGGATGTATTTGAGTATTCCACCTGAGCGGTGCCAATTGTGGAGAAGTGGTTTGGAAATACTCTTGAGATCTGAGGGGACGCTAGTGATCTCACTAGTCACCTAAAAAAATTAACACTCGATTGGTGCGAATTAGCACTCACGGGCAAGTTAGTCTACTCTCTGAATTACTTGTATTTTAAGTAAAGTGTAATGGTTCTCACATATCTCTTCTGGTGATTTTCTTCTATTTATATCTTTTCTTTCTTGGGCCTTGGGATTGGGTCCACTTTCAATTAGTAAACCGCTTTTCACTCGGCTCCTTGTTTGGCTATTTGGGCGAATAGGATAGGATTCGGCGTGCAAACTATATATTTCGACTTCAAGTTTGACTATTCGACATCTCTCGACTCTCAATATTCGCCCCACAAGTCTCAAAACAAAAACCTAATGAGACTAAAAAATCTCAACATAAAAAATTAACTAAAAAATCAATGCCAATGGAACCCTTAAGACATATCAATAAATGAGGCTTTTAACTATGAAGGAAAAAGATAGATATGTTAAATTTACATTACTACCCTTAAGAGCCAATGGATAAAGGGTAAAATTGACTTTTCAACAAATCATTGATACTATACACATCTGATTGACACTTTACATATTGTATGGATATATATATATATAACATATATTAAAAGCATGTAAGCGTGGTGTACGATGGTGTCACAATGGGTTCACTGTGTCTAGATGGTGTCACAATGGGTTCTTTGTTTCTTACGGATTTGGGCTGTCTACGTGTTGTTCGGCTAGGCTACACACAGAAACAAACAAATTCGATGATTCAGTCTGTAAAAAGGTCCACTCTCGTTCTGCTGCTGCTTCATTTCCAAGATCATTCATCCTAGAAATCCTCTCAAACGGTGGTCTGCGGGTTCTTTATTTCCCAGAGCTCCTCCCTACCGCATTTGGTTGACCGACAAGGAAGAAGAAAACAAAATTTGCCCCTTTGAAGATGGCCTTTCTCACAAGAGATATATATATATATAATATATCTTGTTGAAGGACCGCTTGTTGTCCTCTTCTTGCCATAATATCCGGTCATCTTCGCGTACATAACGTTGTGAAAATTTGGCATCCAAAGGTGCGCTCCTCACTTGCAAATCCTAATGCATTACACGTGATTTTGTATATTAGTAATGTGATTGCTACTATTGAAGCGTGTGACTAATTTGTATATCATCGGTCCTCTTCTGCACGCCCACCATGTGTTTGTTAATATGTCTCAATAATTGAGGAACTTCATTGTGAATGTTCCAAATAAAAAAGAAGACCCATCCAATTTTATAGGTTGAAAATTCCAATCCAATCAAGAGAAATGTTTGATATATGACTTGGAAATATAAAAAAAAGTAAAGAAAGGGTGAAGAAGATGCCATTAAAAACCCAAAACGTGTAAGGTTTCTTTGGGTAAATGGATTAAATTTTTTGGGGATTCTAAAAGCAGCTTCCGAAAGTAAATTGGGTTTCATCTAAGACCAAATCGTGTAGAAGACGAATTAATTTGATCTAGAAGATATAGATCCTAAAACCAAAACGTGTAGTAGATCCTCTTCGAAGATGAACCTGACCCTCTTGATAGCAATAATATTAGTATATCAATCAGGAACAACAAGATTAATTTGATTTATTCTCAAACACAAAATAAGTTTTCTAATTTCTGTTGATTTTAGAGTTGATTTTGTGCTAAAATTCTGTGTTGTCAAATGTGTATTCCCAAATATTATTGGAAATTCAGAATCAATTTGTGCTATTTGTTTTTAAATGTGATTAGTTCCCTTTCTCTCTCTCTCTCTCCCTCTCATGATGTCGAATTGATGGCAACAAGATTAATTTGATTTATTCTCAAACACAAACGAAACCTTCTAATTTCTGTTGATTTTAGAGTTGATTTTGTGGAAAAATTCTATGTTTTGAAATGTGTATTCCCAAATATTATTATTTTGTGTTGTCTAATTACAAACAGAGCTTCATTGTATGGGGGAAAGTTTGCGATTCATGTTTCTTGTGAATCTTAGAAATTGTGTAAAACCCAGTTGCTACTTGTGTAGACTGCTTTGAGGAAGTGGATCAAGTTACTTTCCTCTGGAAATGATTGGAATTGGTTCTGCTATTTCATTCATTTATTCAACTAGAGTCGGGACTATTGGGTATTGGTGAGTCCACTCTAGATTGTCTATGCAAGAAAGAAGGTTGATCATATGTAGAAAAATAAATAAGAAGTATGACTATAATTTATTTAGAAAAATAAATTCTATAAAGACAAATATAATCTGATTAGATGACTATTGAATGAACTTTATTTGTTGTATCAAATTACCGGGCACGGAATCCTTCAAATTTGGTGGTATGACAACATAATAATTCAACCAAGCTATCCTCAACTCCAACCTACAAAATATCCATTATTCATTCGAATTGTTAGACCTTCATACCTATCACTCTCAGAAGCTCGGTTTTCTTCACAATCCATTTTGTAGGCAAGGGCTTGGCTTCTTCCACATTTCACTTTCCAAACAAAGGAAATTATATATGTTCGGTTTTCTTCACAATCCATTTTGTAGGCTTTGCCTCTTTGGTTGCAATTTCTTTGCATAATTTGATAGAGAACAGGTGATAGAGAACAGGTTACTCTCCTCACCTGTTCTCTACTTCGTTATGTACAAATTGTATAATTCTTACTGATGCATATTTCAACAAAAAAAAATTGTATATATGAAGATAGTGGTGTGACTATTTTGGTGAAATGTTTGCAATTTTATTAATTATATGTGGATGCAATTTACAGGAGAAATATGATACTAAGAGCTTGAGTGGCTGTTGTTCTGGATCATTTTTAGATTGATTCAAAACAGCATATTTGTGATCTCTGTAAAGTTATTGACCACTTTTATGAATTCATTCAAATGCAGGGCTGTGAATGAGTAGAGTCAAATAATAAGTTATTCAATTAGTTTAAAATTTTCAGAAGTTTTCAAAATATGTTTAAGTTTGCTTGTTTTCTTTTTGAGTAGATCTCGAAGAGTTTCAATTTAGCCAATGATGAGTTAATCTCGAGTATTTTGGTTTCTTATGGTGCATATAATTGAGTCGACTTGTCAAGTAATAAATTGTTTAAGTTCGGATTTAAAAATTTAACAAACTTTAAAATGTATGAAGTTTGATTTTAAAGTAGTGGTTTCTATAATTCAAATGATGCCATCAGCAATACTCACTAATATGGTAAAAGCCCAATATTCAAGAGGGAAAGTATAACCCATGTATTGGTCCCTTCATGGTTTTTCTTGTTTCAATTTTAATTAATAAGATTCTTTTCCATTTAATAATGAAGTTGTTATTCATTATTTATTTATTTATTGCTTGAATATATGAAATATGCATAGGTTATTTTACACGTTTGTTAAGGTGCATTGTCTCCATTGATCCTACAACAAGGTTGAAACTAAAAGTCTCATTACATATGTTCTCGATATGTTGAAGAGCGTGTTTAATTCCATTTAACCACATATTCTAGATACTGAAAAATAAATTTAATCTAAACCCAAACGCCGAGGTGGGAAAATCTGAGTAGTTAAGCATCAACTAAAACACTAAAGAAAGCAAAGTAGCTATTCATTAGGACTATTATCGATCCTTGAACTCAGAGGCTAATGAACAAAATGAGCACATCAAAGCCACTATGGGTTTTTTGAAAA
Organism: Camellia lanceoleosa; assembly: GCA_025200525.1. Classification (NCBI taxonomy): domain Eukaryota; kingdom Viridiplantae; phylum Streptophyta; class Magnoliopsida; order Ericales; family Theaceae; genus Camellia; species Camellia lanceoleosa. Next base: position 7,840 of record JANUSC010000767.1, on the reverse strand, counting down.
GAACGACAAAACCACAAGGTTGAAGCTCTTTCATCTTGAAAATCTTGAAAAGTATTTCTTCTGAAATTTTCTTCTTCAGCTTTATAATATTTTCTTTTCGCACTTATACACAAAAATACAATTGATAAAAGATCCTCGAAACCTTATGCAACAATTTCTCGTAGAAGAGAACACATTTTTCCCGCCGGAAGAAAGTTGCTTAGTTGATTTTGATAATCGTGAGACATGTAGGTAGCTCTCAATTCCTTTTGAAGGAAATTGGGGATCTTAGTGTAAGTCTTTTTTTTATAACTTCATCGCTCAATGCATTGATTTATGTAATGTGGTTATTTGTTTATTTGTTTATTTATTTATTTGGCTAAGGGCTATGTTTGGGGTGCTGGAAAATTAATTTGGCATATTTTTTTTCTTCATTTTCTTATGTTTTTCTTTTTTTCTTTCCTTTACCTCCACAACCCATGATCTGAAAAAAAGCGGATTAATCTCTCATCCTAGTTATATTGTATGTATACATGACAAAGTTTGTCACAATTTGTATAATTCTCAAAGATAGAGCATTTGAGGCAGCCTGCTAACTAGACCTCCGGCCGAGGTGTTTCAGCTTACTCGTAACTTTGGATCACCCATTTCGAAAGTAAAAACACTTAATTCGATGGACTCAAAATCTTCATGACCACTTTGTCGAAAGTGTGTAAATCACCTCGTGGAGCAGCAGTTGAAAGTAGCCTTGATGATGACCCCAGGTGTGCGTGTACGTAAAGTTCAACTATTATTAATTGATCATTGACCCTTTTTTTCAATCAAAATTTTAGAGGCAACATCAAAGCTTACATCGGGTTACTGGACTGTGAGGAGGGCTGACCAATTCTTCATGTGAAAAGCCATTTGCAAGATACGTTTCAACAACATTTTAAAGAACTTTAGTTGTTTAAGCCCTATTTGGTATTTTTGATTTTAGAGATCTAACGTGATTGTTTGCCTTTCTTTTTTTCCATTTGCTTTGGTGTAAAATATCGAATTGCAAAAGTAATACATGCCAAGATTCTCGCAGAAGCGTAAATCTAATCCTAATAAATATTTAATTGATCATTGAATTGATTTTGATCATTTAGCGTAATAGTGTACTAAAACTGATCCTTAAGAACATATATAAGCCCCGCCCATGTTTAACAATTGATTCTTTAATTCTGAAAACTCAATTTATAAGTAGAATCTAAAAAACAATTCCTTCCTAGCTCCAATGATAATTAGTATTTTAATGTTATTTTCGCCCCAAATTTGAAATAAAAAATAAAAAATTCATGTTTAAAGCGCATCAATAACTGCTACCAAACAAAAAGTAATAGAGCATTCCACAAAAATTAAATCATGTCATGTATTGTTTTTGATGAGAAGAAACCCCTAAGATATATATATACACTTGCAATTAGATGTGAATTATTATGTTGTTTTCCTCAACTTGTTCGACATTAATTATGCATTTCATCTACTTTAAATAGAGTATCAAACACATCAATCAAAGTGAAGTCTAGGAATACCCCATTTAATAATTCAATCTTTTCTTCCTTCGCTCAACCGGCAGGAAAATTTGAGAGGAAGAATAACATGAATGATGCAACATTTACAGATTGATATAAAAGCATAAATTTTCAAAGAATCGCTTTATTTTTATTTGTTTGACATATTGGTTGAATGGCATTAGTATTTTATTTGTTTGACATGATAGCTTTTTTTTATTTTTTTGCTTTTTTTTTTTTTGGTTTTTTTTTTCTTTAAATTTGCTTAGTAGGCTCACATTAGATAGTTTGGAGGAAGAATGGAACTTCTTCTCACAACCCGTTAGTAAAAAACTCGTTATATAATTTTTTGCTTCTATTTCGCTGGTTGAGGCTTTTTGAGTATTAAGGTGTGTTTGGCTTCAAATTTTCAAACTCATAAATTGTTAAGCTTCCATATTGATAAGTTTGTCTCTTTCATTCACCTCTAGAGAGGTGGCTTTGTTTCTATCTAATAAAATAATTTTGGAAATTTTTTTGTCTTCTAACTGCAAGTGTCAAGGCTAACATGAAAGGGGGAGTGTCTCGGACAAATGAAATAATCTAAATTGTAAAGTAAGCTTATCTTTTTTTACTTTTTTATTATGGCTAAATATGCCAATTCACATGATGCATATGGGGGAGAAAAAGGGTAAGTATAACATTTTGATATTGCTTGGACTTGGAAAAGTTAAAAGGGCTATAACTCAAGGGTTACCAATTGGTTCTCAACACTTTCTCATGATTAGAACCCCACGCCAACATATTGGTTTTTTTTTCATCTCCTTTTAGCACAAATCCATATCAATCTATCAGTATGAAGATGGCTATACTGGAGTAGACTCAAGCAAAATGATTTTGGCTTGTCTTCAGTAGGTAATGGGACCGATACGGGGCATGTGGGATGCAACTATCTTCGTGATACATCAAAAAGTTGTCTCAGTCATGTGTTGTATGATACGAAAGTGGTAGGATTATTTTTGTTGAGCTACTCACTATTTTTTTCTTTCTTTGCTCCATTAAACTCAAGATGAGATGTATATTGTGCAGTATATTGGCAAGGCTTTGATGATCTCTTTTGCCACTCGTGGAGTTATTTCTACTCCAAAAATTCTCTAGGATCTATTTTCATAGCAAATCCTCATCACAATAGAAGGTAAGTTTCATATGTTTCATACCTTTTAACGTATATTTTGTGTTGGCGCCATTACATTTCAACAATGTTAACCTTTTGAATTTTATTAAAAATGTATTATGTATTTATATATATTTTTTGTTTTGTGCGCAAATGCATCATCTAATTGAAGTTCTTGATGGCGTATGGGGGTAAAGGAAACCATCATACGAGGCATCTGGTTAAGTGGCGTAAAATTGTTTCCTCAATAGTGAAGAGGCGAGGTAAATATAATATGCCAAAAAAAATAAAGTGCAAAGAAAAAGTTGAATGGGTAGACATTAACAACCTCTCCGATTTTTAAACCTTGTTCCATAGCTTATATGTCGGGCTTAGTTCAAATTGTATTTTTGGTGTATGCTCATATTGGTTTTGAATTGGAATTTATTTGTCAGATTTTTTTTTTGGGGTTAGATTTCAAGTTTTTATGTTATTTTGATTGCTCTCGCTGAAGATATTGTCCATGTTTTATTTTATTTATGCTTTTTTTTCGTGAGATTTGAATCGGGTGACAATTCTAGACTTCTTGATGATAATTTTACTCCTCCAATATCCACATAATGCATACAATGCAATATGTGAATGTCAGGTTAGTTTAGCAAGGTACAAAATCCTTGACCCTCATTACACTAATATATTGTTCTTATATTTTTATCAACAATTAATCATATTTGTATCTTTTGTCTATATATAGTACCCATGAGCATAGCTCTTCTTGATATGGATGGGTTTCTATTTATTTTGAAAAATTAAAAAAAAAATAGAAAGTAACAATTACTAATTTAATCTTTGATACATTATAAGTGAGAAACAAGGAATTCTGACCTCATCGCCATGAGCGCTTTGGGGGTCCAACTTAGTATATATATATGGATATGGATATGTGAATTACCTATAAACTTTTAAAATGTTGAATCTTAGTTCCATTTGGTCCTAAATTAATACTTCAGTGATCCATTTAGTCCTCTATGTTATGTAAAGACATAAGTGACCTTTTGTTGACTTTGTCAACGCTATGTACCGTGTGGATTTAAAATTGGTGTGTTGTTGGTGGCAAGCGTTTTGTTGGATATGTGACCGTGATATAAATGTTTATTGTTTGTATGATGAATATGTGGCAAATTGTGTGTTTGGATGGGTGCCACAAATATAAAAAAGTGCACTATAGGTTTTTATGCTTTTATGCTATTTGTGTGGTACAAAGGTAACGCAAGCATACAACAACCGAAATGTACCCAATATGATTTTGACAAACAGATAGTCTTATACCTTTTCGTGGTGTGTTCTAAACAATGCGAAGTGGAAATGTGATGTATAGACATTAATTTCAAAATAGCATCACCATCAAAGACCTGGACGACAAAAGCCGTCATTACAAAACAACTAGATACCAATATGTCAACACAAACAACCTCGCTACCCCCTCCCCTCCGCCAAGTAAGAAAATAAAAAAGACAACCCCTCCCCCTTTTACAAAAAAAATACAACAAATAAAACACAAAAAAATACAAACAAATAAAACAAAAAAATACAACAAATAAAACAAATATACCTTTCAAGAATCTCGGTAGTCTTGATTTCAATCTGGGCTTCGCAATTAGTATGTCAGCACAAACAATTCAATCCACGCAGCTAGCCTCATTACACACACCCCCACCTTTTGCAAAATTTCTCAAAACCCTAACGTAAGCACAACCAATGTCTGCCAACTAGTAGAATAGTACGAATTTGACAATTGTGGCACACAACTAATCCCACTAAAACGACCACGTAAGTGTAAGGAAGGGCACAATTGTCTCAACACTAAAATAGGCCAAACAAAGGAAATAGGATCAAATCTAAAATATATTTCTTCACTAACAAGACTAATGAGAACAATAAAATAATCTTGGGGTCCAATTGAAAACCCTGGTTGTAGGATGTGGATTTATCAATAAATATAATGTTGGCTTTTACTCAAAATTCTATTAAAATTTTTTATTAAATATCTGTATATGGGATTTATATAATTTATATAGTGTAGGTCTCACACCATATAAGATATTTAATAGAAATTTTTAATAAAATATATAAGTAGTGTTTTTTTTTCTTTTATATGGCATTTTATTTTTATTTTTTTTAAAGAAAAAATACAATCCATATATGTTTTTTCTATTTTATTATAAAATTTGCTAACAAATTTAATTCTCTTGGAATTATAAATAACTAAATTTATATAGACTTTTATTGGAGAATTATTTATTTTTATATATTTTTCATCGTGGGTATTAAATTTTTTTTTGTTGTCACGATTTTTATATAGTTGATGTATTTTAATTTAATAATATTATGATATTTGAAGGAAAAAAATTCTCAATGATATAAATAATGTAACACCCCCAAAGAATACCTATTATGAAAAATTATACCATAATCTATTTTTGAAATAATCCTCAAGTTAAATTAGTTATCATATACTATCAAATAATTAAATTGGATACTTGAAAAATTATATTACTTTTTATAAATTGTATGTACTAAATGTAAGATTGTTTGGGGAAGTGCCAAATTAATATACTTTTTGACTTTTTTTATAAAAAAATATATATATATATATATATATATATATATATATATGAAATATGGGTTCGGGCTTTGAAGTGATGTTGTAGAGAGGTGATGTGAGCTTCAAAATAAGAAGTCATGTGACCTAAAATGAAATAATAATTCTCGACTTAAATAAGATGATATGCTAAAATAAGCATAGCATAAGTGCCAAACAACTACTTAATTTAATTAGAGTCATTATGTATTACCAAAATAATGTAATTATAATAATTTTTGACCATAGTTGAATTTGGGGAAACCTGCTACACCTCCAAAATAATACAATAAAGATAAATCATATACCTGAATAAATAGTGAGAAATATATTCTCATACATCGTAGCCTATTGTTTAACAACTAAGTTAAATGCCATATAGGTTACATCTTCCAAGTCATTGCTTGTTATATAAATTGAGTTTCACTCTTATTACATCTTAAGCCCTCTTGGTTTTACAAATACCAACATACACACAACAAAACATAAGAAGCTCTGGACTGAACCCAACCTAATGCCATTGGTTTAGCACTCACCAAAACAACAAGTGAAGTAAAAGCAATCCATCACTACATTGCTAATTCTATGAAATGGTAAATCCATTGTTTGATCTTAAATCCAAAACATTCCTCGCATACATGTACACAAAGGGATGAGCAAAGCCCACTTCTAATAACTTATATTAAACATTAAAAGATATGCTAGACAAAGATATTTTATGTATGCATGAAATCATGTCATGTCAAACTATGATTTTATTACATAATTTATATCCAAGGCCTCGTGATATTCATATATGCCATTAAGACCAATCTTATTCTGTTTTCCTTAACTCATATATCGAAGCTTTATATACGCTATCTAATCTACGAAAGCTAAACGCTTTCAACAATCAAAATGAGATTACAACTCAATGGTTTTCACTGGTGCACAACACATAAACACTTCCAAATCCTTTGCCATTTTACGGATATTTTGTCCTATGAACCAAAGACTCCATTTATATATAGATTGAAGTCTTCTACCCAGACACTCCGCCAACTTATTTTGAATGGTGTCCATCCCTTTTTTCTTATTCCAAATAAATATACATATGCAATGTATTTACAAAACATAATCATATATGGAGTACATCCTTTTCTCCTAAATAAGTATGCATATACAATGTATTTATAATATGGTCATATATAGAGTACATCCTTTCTCCTCCTAACAAACATAAGTATATGCAATGTATTTATAATATGGCTGTCTATAAATCAACAATATCAGCATTATATCGCCTAATCCTTATATAATTTTGGCAACAATCTATAACTAACCTCCACCAATAGTCCAACACAATTATTTCTAAGATATATTCAATATCGGATTTAATAGTTTATTCAAAACTTTAATAGGTGAGATAATATATATCTAATATCACTATCTATATCAATAACCATCCAACGAATATATTTAATGTTAATTCCAATATTTATACAAAATAACCGTATTTTTATCACCACGTAAAATCCCTTTTTTCCAATATTGACCAAATATCCAAAAATCAACTATTTTGGTACACCAAGATCTTATATTCAAACCCCATACTATTTATCTCTTATATCAAAAGCCCATCTTTTCTTATTTTACACTCCAAATCTTAGATTTGTCTCAAACCACAACCAAATCTTTTTTATCATCTATACACACAACAAACAATTAAGCCAAAAAAATCATACAGAGGAAAATCCCAAACTTATTAAATGTTACCATTTTGATCAAAATTTCATTTCAGCTTCAATATACTTAATACAATTCAAGAGATAATACAACCATATCCAGTAGTTAATATAGTCTCCACATGTTAATCAACATTCTCAATTTAGTCATTTCAAGACAAATTTATAACATATTATATATCAAACTTCCAAAGTTCCATCATTTCATCCTTCCAAGAAACCTCATTTAAGCAAACATGGTAAATTTTTCATCGACACCCAAAATAGTTATCTCTAACATATTAATTAAAAGATAACAAAGAGATGGACATGCAATCCAACACATATAACTATAACTTGAATCTCTCATGATTCCCAACATTTAGAAAATGTCAACAAATCATATTCCATACATTTTATGAAATATGAACAACTACACTAGTTTTCATATCACAATCACGCCCCAGAACTCCTCAAGGTCCATGTTCAACCATGCTCTGCTTTATTCCAACAACAAATTAGGTAAAAAATAATACCTTTATAATGCTCAACAAAAAAAAAAAAACATTATTTTCTTTCCAAACCCATTCTCCAAGCATTATTCAACCATGACATCCTATTTTGATCGAAAAGCCCCAAGAGTTAAAAAGTAATCTTTTGTTTTTTAAAATGCTTTGGCCACAAACCTAAGAAAATTTCAAAAACCAATCTAATCAAAGTCCATTTTTGTTTAAATTTAAAACATAACTCTTTCATAACCTACAAATATATTCCCAAGTTTATGACTACAATTTGTGCATTAACTTTTATTTTTCTCAAAATTTCTTTAAGCAAATAAAACACAAAT
>JANUSC010000766.1:0-47551 GCA_025200525.1 Camellia lanceoleosa | reverse complement strand
CACCCTCCCATTATTGGCCGGCATTTCTTCATTTGTGGGCGAGGTGTGTGCATATTTGGCTCGCGGCAGGTCGGGCAAGTAGTCTGGCGGTCGACAACAGACTCACCGGGTGCACTCCCCAAACTTTGATTTGGTAAGTTTCGCAAAGAGTTTAGCCTCTTAGAGACACCCCCGCAGCACAGAAAGGTTTTCCTCAAGAGAACAAACCGAAGAGCTTTGCGGGGCGAGAAACCGAGTGCATGCATTGTTCAACTTTCCAAAGCGAAGCTGAGTAGTGTAGTTTAATGCTTACTTGTTAATTAGCATGTTTATGTAATTTAATTAATTTGTTAATTAGTTAAAGTGATGTAATAATTAGTTGTAGCTAGTTATTCAATTTGTTGTGTAATAATTAGTCTAATTAGCTTAATTAGATTAGCTGCTTAATTAGGCTTAGATTAGGCTAGTTGAAGCTTATCTAGTCTTGGACCCTCCTGTCGGAGAGGGAACATTTTGTAATAAGTGTGCGTGAGTTTGTGAATGTCTTCCAACCCCACGCCTTTTCTCTCCTTTTACTTAACCGCCACGATGGTTAGTTCTAGGTCATGTTTTGATTAGCATCCTTATGCTCGCATGCGTGCATCATTCATCTGTTTTTTGCATGCACCGTGCTCAAGCATCATACAAACCGCATTGTATTTCAATTCCTATTTGAATACATGTATCAAGCATAGCATCTATATGCCATCTTAGGTAGTCGAGCCTACTTAGTTGCACTTTTGTATGTGTTGATTAGGCATTGTTGACATAGAAGTGCTAGATCATGCATTGATTACTAACTAGGCTTCATGGGCTTGCTTCTTGGAGTACACTATGAGTATTTACGCTTAGCATCCTTTGCATGTGTGTGTAAGTGATTGCCATGATAGCAGCTTGCCATGAGGCTAACTCGCTAAGCGATTAAACTCAATGCTAGTGGGTGAAGGTTGGATTGCTTGAATTGAGCACCATCAAGATGTTGAAGTGAAGCCCACTCTGAGGGTGGCAAATCCACGTCTTAGCCTCCTTATGTAGTAGCACCTTTCAGACTATTTTCAAACAACAAACAAACATGAGATGTTTTGTTCCAATTTAGGCGGTCTAGTCTATACTTGTATACTGCATGCAGGCATCACATAGTAATTCTAGGCTAATATAATTTTAATAAGAACACACGTGTTTTCAAAAACAATATACATGTTAGTAAAGGCCAATTTGATCGGCGAAGCGGGATGCTCATTGCATGACTCTTTCCTCTCGTATCTAAGTTCCCGAAATGAGGCAACTTTGGTGATAACGGACTTATCGTTGGGCCTTAGGGCACGTATTAGTCGGTTTTCCAAATTTTTCAAAATAAAACATTTAGGTGGCGACTCAGTATTCCGGCAAAGCGTACCCATGCTTGGCACTTTATAAAAACCGTTTTCCAAAACGATTATAAAAAATCGTCAAAACTTATTGGATTTGGACTCTTTGGTGATTTATCGGCTTGCATTGCACTTCTTTGGCGTAGATTAGATTCAAACCGTGATATTGAGTCCCAACCGGTGAAGTAGCTAATGAACAAAACGGATTTTCTGCGACCACCGCAAGAGCTGGGACGTTCGCGGGTTCATACCGGTCGCTACTCTGGTATCCTCCTTTCCTCGTCCCTTTCTTCGCCATTGTGTTCATAATCGATGATCTAGGCAACTCTGCTTGCCCAGATGACGCCCGGTGCATGTGCGAGGGCCGATAGTCGCTTCCTCAAGCGAAGACCTCAGCTTGCAGTTCTCGTGCAACCGAGTAACGAAAGCCTGGAAGTCCTTGATTGAGTGTCGCCTGCTCTGGAAGGCTCCTATTCTTCGCTATAGTGGTGTGGCACACCCCATCACGATCCTCCCGAGTGGTGAGGGATGTGTTACCTTTAAGGCGCCCCTCTCCTGCGCTTTCGCCACTCCTTTTCCTTTTATCTAGCTACCATTGACTCCATGTCTCGCCGGCATCCTCCTTATTAACTCGCTATGCTCCTTTACGATCCTCTCAGAACTTGAGGGTCCATCCTCCTGCTTTGTCTCACAGACTTCTAGATGCTTATGGGGCTACCAACCCACCTCCCTTGCATTCCCGGGTTCCTGTCCTCGGGTTCCAAATCCTGCCATGTGGAGGGATAGAAGGCAAAACTTTGCTGGCCACACCCTCCGGTTTGCCCATCAATAGTCCTGACAGTGCGGCAAGTCTTAATTGTGCGCCATTGCTTCCAACTAGAAAGGAAAGCTCGATCAAGAGGTTTTGTTCTTTTCTCGAATTCTGGCCACAGGGCGGCCACCTAAAATTGGAAAAGCACCTAAATAATCTTTCTGTGTATTATCCTCGTTGATCAGCTTTATACCTTCAAACGCCGTCGCCGCTTTACTTCCCTGAAAACACAAACGTGAGCTAGCCAGAGGTGCCGTGTGCCGATGCCTCCAAGTCGGTAAGCTACAAAATAGACAACAGACAAGAGCTCTGTGTATTCAAGAATCAAAGTTGTGTTACTCCTCTACATGGGTTATGTTGTGAGCTTTTATAGTTTTTGCTCGGGCATTAATCCTAGTAGGACTCTCTACTTCAAAGTAGAGTCCTCCTAGAATCACACTCACTGAAAGATAATGCTTATCCTTCAACACCTCCTCAACGCTATAAACCAAGTGAGATGGTTTTACCGGTTGATAACAGCAGATGACCGAAGCAACACTCAGCCTGTCATACTCAATCCGGTCTCTTCATATGTACCACATAAGCTTCCGGCTATTGTTCATTTGTGTACCCTGTTAGCCGCTGTTTGGAGACCGAGTTTTCAATCTATAGGCAAGTTTTGACCTAGCTAACAAGAAAGCAAGGTCCACCACAAGAAGCTTCCAAGTATCTCGGGCTCGGTCCGAATACTATAAATCTGCAGCTACTTATCACCACTCCAACCTATGGTGATCGAATCACTTGGACCGAAGCTAACACTAAGGTCCACTTCACTCAAGCCCCTTTACCACGCCCAGTACGGCCTATTACTCACACGCCTTGGGCCTAGCTCGGCCTAACGCTCATAAAATCCTCTCATGAACCATCAAGTTCTAAAGATATATATCTTGCTTTTTCAAAATGATTAAAGTTAGAATGTATAGTGAAGCAATTTAGGGTCAGGGTTTAGGTCAAAGAAGAAGAGATAAGAGAAGAGAGAATTTATATATATATATATATATATCTGGAATGAATCTATTAATTACATCAACAATATTTATATACAAACCCTAACATAGTGATATATGACCATCACATATCTACCAACTTAAGTAAATATTAACAAAAAAAATAATAAAATAGAAAATAATAACTATTCTAACACTCTCCCTCAAATCTGGAACATAGTGACTGTGATCAAATCATGCCCAGCTTGCAGATAAATCGATGAGATAAAAGACCGCCAAAAGGCTTAGAGAGAATATCACCAATTCAGATCTTCAAGATGAACATAAGGAGTCACAAGTTGCTTGCAAAGTAAGAGATCACTGAATAAAAATAGCAATCAACTTATATGTTTGGTTCGCCTACGAAACACTAGATTGTTGGCAAGGCCAAAGATAGTCGCCTAATTATCACAAGACACGCATACAGGAGTGGGGAATCAGAAAAAACCAAAATCCTGCAGTAGAAAATACAATACTAAACCCGTAGAGCATCTCAAAAGCAAGATGAGCTACAGGATCAGGATTTCTCTCACTTGGCACTAGAATGTGCAACGCAACAACGGTTTGTTTGTTGCTATGCCAAGTAAACAAGATTACCACCAACAAAGGTACAATAGTCGTAAGGTGGAACGACGGTCACCTTTTATTACTGCTAACCCAATCAAGAGATCATCAAACGTGACAAACAACGCAGGAAGATGGGCAATAGAGAGCAAACCCCACTAGGACATTCTTCAAGCATCGCAAGATATGACACACAACAAACAAATGAGGCGTTGGTAGTGGAGCATGCATAAATTGACTAACCACTCCCCACGACATGTACATAATACATCCGGGACGAAAGTGATAGTGAGATAGATTAACTTCCCAATTAGCCGGATTTATAACGCACTCACTCATCGTGAAACAAGTTCCCAGTTTCACCATCAAGTTTGACACTAGAATCCATGGGAGTATCACTAGGAAGAGTGCCTAAGAGGCCAGTCTCAGTGAGAAGATCAAGAACATACTTCTGTTGGGAGAGAAATAATCCCTAAGAAGAGCCAAAGAACTCTCAATCCTAACGTAAATACCAAAGATGACCTAAGTCTTTGAGAGATGAAATTATTGGTTTAAATACCGCCTTCAAATCAAAGAATACTAGTGGAAATCATTCCCGTAAAATGATTATGTCATCGATATAGACAATAAGCAACAATACTCCCAAAGAGACGAGTAGCAAACAAAGATAGAAGTAATCAAAGGTGGAATGGCGAAACCATAGTATGCATCGTACAACAAAGACCGAAAATGATCGCACCGTACTGAGGGACCTGCTTGAGACCATACAAAGCCTTCCACAATCGACAAACAAGAAGCTTATAACCGGGAACAATATAGCAAGGGGATGATCCATATAGACCTCCTCGTGGAGATCATAATGAAGAAAGGCATTCTTGATATCAAATTGATATAAAGGCCAAGACTTACTAACGGCAACGAAGAGAAGGATCCGAACAAAGTTAAGACGAGCTATAAGAGAGAAAGTCTCTAAGTAATCAACACTATAGGTTTGTTGGCAACCTTTGGCTACCAAGCGATCCTTCAGCCACTCAACAATCTCATCAGAAAGATATATAACAAAGATAAATCCAATGACACAACTCACAATAAATTTGTCAGAAGGTGAGGGTAAGTTCCTATCGCCCTGACTTTCTTATAAAAGTGGCATGCATTTTCCTCATCCATAGCATGCTTTCAACCGTAGATGGACATAGCTTGGTCGATATGAATCTGGGGAATGGTAATACTAAATGCTTTATAAGCAAATGAGTGAAGGCCAAGAGAGAGGCGAGGCATAAAAAAACAAAATTAGCAATAGGATGTTGAGTACCAACACGCTTACTCTTGGAAGGGGCAATAAGATAGTCATCGAGGGAACATCGACAGCTGGTGGAACGAGGGAGTAGGAACCTCATGCATGGGTTGGAGATGAACTAGTCGGGCTATAAGACACAACACTGCACGAAAGCTTGAGACCGCTAATAAACCCGCAGAAGCGGAGGGGTAGAGGTGAGATACTAGAAAGAGAAGATATAGAAGAGGAGGATGAAGGATCATAAGACGGAAGAAAGCAGGGTGAGGGAAGCAAAGCCTCCTCGTGACAAGAAAGAAGATCAAGAACTCAACTGTTACTCGTGAGGAGGAGAAAAAAGGAGTGGAGTGAGGAAAAAGGACATCAACACTAGCAAAGTAGTTGACGTGACTTAGGATGATAACATCGACAATTCTTTCTGAAAGTACGTAGGGTATTTCCAAGAACACACAATAATAACAGGAGATAACTTATCCAAATCCGGGGTTAAGAAACTATGGACAAAGGCAACACATCCTAAAAACACTCAGGTGACAAGGGAAAATGAGACAATGATATAACTGATGATATGGAGACGTAGTACAACATTGAGGCGGGCATACTGTTAATAAGGAAAACATGCTGGAGAACACCATCGCCCAAACTGCTTTGGGGACATGCATATTAAACATCGTTAAAGGTGCAGTAACATCTAACAAATGATAGTGTTTTTCGCCGCAACACTATTTCGAGGAGATGTATGAGAACAAATCTAGTCTCGATGGAATAATACCACGAAAGCATCACAAAAAGGTAAGGTACGTGCCCAATAGATTGCATTATTCAAAGGTATTGGGTATCATGATCGAATGTCTTAATGCATGCTTCCTAATTGACTAAAAATTGTCATTATAAAAACTTAGAGATGATAGAGAAGGGAAATCGACATTCATTTCATTAAAAAACAAACAAGTCATCCGAGAGTAATCATCCACAAAAATAACAAAATAAAAAAATCATTAACTAGCTGGAGTTCTAGAAGGACCCCAGATATCCCAGTATGGACAAGAGAAAAGTTCCACCTGCATTAATACCCACTAACACTATGACTACAGGAAAAGAATCTACGGTGATACCATCCAAGTGCTAATAAGTGTTTACACTCAATCTTAGAAACATGACTTAAACTAGGAACAACTAACTTGCTTGGCCAAAGAGGATGACCCATGAAAATGCCACCAAAAAGGAGAGATATAGAAAGCATTCAACACAAGAGATGAAGCGAGGAGGAGAAATCTCAAAGGCCTTATAGCCATCCTTTTCATGCCCCTAACCAATCATTTTTCTTTTGGTCTCAAGGTCTTGTAAAACACATGAATTGGGAGAAAAGGTTGAGCGGAACAAAGGAGAGCTTGAGTCAATTGGCTAACAGTAAAGCAAAACGAAATGGAAACTTATAGGAAACATAAAGACCAAAAGGTATAAGGAAATGGATAGAGGGATGAAGAGGAATCTTGACCACCCATAGGTCAAGAAGGTCCATCGCTAAGTATAATCGGGGAATGATCAATGTGCCTAAGAGTATTAAAAGAGAGGAATTACCAGAGATATATAACAGAACATGAAGCTTAGAAGCTACAAGGCCGAAAGAGACTTGGCCACACACGCAACATTACCTTAACTAGCCATAGTAGCAAGAGAGATGAAAGCAGACTAGGTCGAGAGATCGCCGACAAGAGCAAAGAAGTCACTAATCTAAGTAGGTGAGTCTCATAAGAATCAATTGGAGAAGCTAAATGTAACCAAAGGAAAATAAGAAATGTCATTTGGAGGAGGATAGAGCATCCAACTCAATGCACATGGATCGATTTGTTTGTTACATGTTCCGGCCAACACCAAGGTTCAGACAGATGACCTTGGGAACCATTAACAATGAGTACACTTCAGTGATCACCACAAGCAGTGCTTAGAACCAGTCCACTACTACCGCCTCTCCACGTGAACCATGTACCACCACAAAATCTCCCACCAGCCTTGAACCACCTCCACAAGAACCTCAGAACCGCAGTAATAAGAACCTCATGAACCAAGAGCTATGAGAACCCTCATGAAAGTAGGACCCTGAATCAGCTCACTACTAGAGATCAAGGCGGTAAGAAGACAACAGAAGACCTAGATGGGGTTAGAATTCCGCCCAAGAAAAAGGGTAACAAATGAGAATAGGCATTAAGTAGCAGACATTGCAGAAAGTCTCACTAGCATGAATTTGATCCCTTAACCCCTTTAATTTAGGATCTAAGCCAAAAAGTGCAAGTAAGCCATCAAAAACCCTCCCCAATGTTGCGCTTCTGCTTGTTTACATCAATAGTGAAGAAGGGCCGATGTCCGCAATAATACTTGGATCCCATAAGGTCTTTCGAGATTACTATAATACTCGAGAAGGATCGGCCGATTGACACATAGCAAAAAATCTTCATATAACTCATAGACCTCGAGAGACATTAATATCTGGATTTGAAAAAGATTTAAAGCAAAGGAGTCCCAATTTTCCTTAGAGGTATCACAAAAAGAGTCCCAAAAGAGTATTCCAAGTTACTCAGACCAATTCAGAGAGGAAACATGTCCTATTTGTCAAAACAAAAAGAGAAGTCAAACCACAAAAACTCCAAGAAAACACCACCAAATCACAAAACAAAGACTCAAGAAAGGTGTAGACACTAATTTCGCTCCCAGAGAATATAAACCCACCAGGTAGATATCAGAGATAGCTCGCAGAATCACAGATCAAAAAAATGATGCCAAATAACCTTTAAAATCATTCAAAATACAAAGTTACATTAGATGGTCCAAAAAATTTTGGAAAAATCACCATTAACATCGTGGAAAGAGAGGCAACCAGTGGAGGAGCATCTGCTGTCTCAGATAGACTGTGGATATCATGTTACGACACTGCAAGACGCTCAAGCTTTCACCTCAAAAGAACTTCAAAAGTCTGACAAACACTAGACAAAGATGGATTATTACTTTGATATCAAGTTAGAATGAATAATGAAGCAATTTATGGTTAGGGTTTAGAAAGAAGAAGAATAGATAAGAGAAAAGAGAGAGAGAGAGAGAGAGAGAGAGAGAGAATTTTTTATATATTGAAGGGGCTAAATGTGAAATGGGTCAGGTCCAAGCCTTGGGCCGGCCCAATCCGACAAAGTCCGGGACTCTAAGCTGGGTCGACAGAGTATACGGGACAAACCGGGCTGAGCCCAACTTCATGATCAATAGTCCACCCAAGTCTCAAGCACTTGGGCCCAACCCGCAGAAAGGCTAGCCACCAGAAGGTCGGGTCCGGCCGAAGTCAAGGTGACGCGAACTGTGGGGTCAACAGAGCACCCAAACCTCCATCTCGACATGAATGATCCTAAAAAGGCTGGCCGAAAGCTGAGGCACATATCAAGATCAACCCAACCTGAGCATGAGGCCGAGCCGAGCAAAATCCTCACAAGGAAACGCGGGATCCGTGAGTGCAAGCATGTGCAGGTTAAGCACACCTCAGTTGTCTCCCAACACCTAGAATCACGGAAGTTAAGCCGAGCCAGCTAACAGGAATATGTTGGTGTTATCAAGATGATTACAAATGAGAATATGGCAAGGTCTCAATGATTAACCTAACAAGTCCCCACCGGAGCAATGCCGAAATGACACTCGGCAAGAGATTCAAGCTCCATGAACTCACCTTGAGAAGCAAGTAAGGAACACTATATATACAACATGAACTTCACATTGAAGGTGACCGAATCTATTCCGACAAAACCACACTTTTACATACAAATTCAACTCTCTATTATACGTACCTTTCTCCTTCTCCGGACGCTAATCTCTCAATAATCGGAGGGGTTATCCGCCAACTCCCTACGGGCACTCGACAATGCTTCTTAGGTAGGCAGAGTCCGGTCCCTAGATCGTCTAACCGAGAGCGGAGCTCCCTGATCCACTTTCATCTAGTGCGGAATCCCAGACGCGATAATTGGTGCTAGTGAATGTGGATCACTTTATCCTGAGTTTCCGAGCTCGCGATTCAGCTCCTGCAATAGGGACCCAGGATCGCCCCATTTCGCAGACATACTCCATGATCGGAGAAGACGAAGGATAAAGGTTTGGCACTCCCAACAGCTCGAGGAGCAACTAGAAACAATAATCGAACCCCAATCCATCGAAGGCTTGGCCGCCTCTTCGAAGTTGTTCTTCTCATCATTTCCTTTTTGGAAAAGGACTATAGAGATCTAATTATAGATTCCATGGGAATGGAGATACAGAATTGAAAGCTCAACTTAAGAAGGTGTTGGGTGATCCGACGGAAAAGAGGACGGAAGTAGAGCCCTCTCGTTTGTAACGAAGGAGCTCGACTAGAGAGCTACCAGTGAAGAAATTCCCCAGGAATGACACCGGGCAACAAAGCCAACCTATCCCAAAGACAGAAAGTGAAGCGGTGAGTAGCCACACCGGTCACGGAGGCCAAGAGGTAGAAGACGGATAGTCAACAAAACCAATACCCTCCTCAGACCTTCGCAGACTTGGCTGATTGGCAATAGGCAAAAATGAGTAACATCGAGATCATTCGACCGTGACTGCTTCACTCGAGAGAACATCGAGCATCGACAGCTCGCCTTCTTCGCCATTCTTCCCGGAGAATTGGAGACCATGAGACCTCCAAAGAAGTTTACTCCAATTAAAGTTCACTTTATTACGATGGGAAATCGTACTCTCCGACACATATCACCATTTTAGCAGAATGATGTCCCTATGGAGTCGGGATGAAATCGATGCAAAGTCTTCCCATCTAGCTTGGGAGAAACCAGACCGATGGTTCGATCGACTTCACCGCCGATCGATTCATGGCCGAAGCAGCTCCAAGAGTTCCTAGCCGTTCGCTCAATACTAAGATCCCGAAAGAGCCAGATACGTTGTTCGGCCTCAGGAATGAGCAAGAGGAAACGCTGCGCAATTATGCTAGGAGATACTGGGAAGAGTATAACGATCTGGAAGAAAATGTGTGCAGTGAGCAGATGGCGATTACACCTTCAAACATGGTCTCTGGCCGAAAGAAGTTAAGACAATCACTTACCGCGCCCTGCTACAGCTTTGAAAGACTTGCCCAGATTGAGATGCCTGCCTCGAAGACACCGATCCCCATTGAGGTAGTGTCACCGTCAAGCAAGTTCGGCAGAAGAAGAAATGGATCGAGGAGAACACCCAGGATCGCAGGTATGAATGAGTGGATAAGTCCAAATCCCACGGCCATTGTAGATCGTGTTCAAAGAGCCAATCTATCGAATCCTAGAAAAGATCAAGAGAGAACCCTTCTTTGTTCGTCAGCCCAAAATGTTAGAGATCCTCAGCTGGAATCAAGCTCGTATGCACCTACCACCAAGACAGGGGACACATGACTCGAATTGCAGCAAGTAATCAAGCAACACTGGAAGACCCGTGGTAGCCGGCACCTAAGGGAGCACATTGATCGGTGGTAAGAAGTGGTCGAGGCCGGGGAATCCACCTCGTAGCAAATATTGAGCATCCACCCCTACGATAATAAGTGTGATCCATGGACAAATATTAGGAATCTGATAAGGCACTAAAGGAAGAGATCGCTAAGGCTGCGCAAATTCAGCGAATTATGTCAGTAGAGCTGGCATCGAAAAAACGAGTCCTAGTAGATTAGGGCAAATATATACATAACAACAGATTATGATTTGTTCGTAAAGCTTCGCCTCTGGGCAAAGATCTTCACCCCGACCAAATTGGTCAGCGTTTGCTAATTCACGTGAATGGTCGCCGCGTAATAGTGTTGCTGTCAGAAGCGGGGACAAGAACCCTCCAGATAGAGTTCTTGGTTATTAATACACCATCCCTTATAACGCCTATATACTTCGGATTCATCGAATGGAAGTAGTCCTTTAATCCTATTTACCATCCGCTTCAATCTGAACACGGAGTAGAGCGATCTCGGGTGGATCAAGTTGCGCCCAAACATTACTTCATGGCAAAGATTAAAGGCAAAGCGCCTGCACTGGTGCAGACAAGTAGGCGGCCGGATAGCCGCCTTGGAAAATGTGGGGGAACTCAGAGGAAAAGATGGTAGAGGATTTGGAGAAAGTCTTGGTAAGAGAAGATTAATCTTTAAAAAGTACTTTCCTTATCGTGTCACTCGCTAGGCGCTACGAGAAACTCACCGCCGGAACCGGCTGAGGAAAATATGAAGGTATTCGCGTGGTCAAAGATATGATACTCCAACGTTGGACCCGCATTTGCTTGCCACAAGCTCAACATCAATCCTTCACCGCCCATTGTATAGAAAAGTCGGAGATCCCAGAGCACATCAAGCGATTGTAGAAGTTTAAAACTCCCGGCCTCAGAGTAATCAGAGAAGTTTAGTACCCGCAATGGTCGCTTAACACAATTGTAGTCACAAGAACGGAAAATTGAGAGTTTGTGTCGATTTCACTTGCTTGAACAAAGCTCCGCCTAAAGATAGTTTCTTCACGCGCATTGATCAACTAGTAAACCTCGACAAACAGGCATGAGCTTTCGATGCTTATAGCGGTTATCATCAAATACCACTGCTCGGGTCCGGATCAAGAAAGACAAAGGCTTATCACTCCGGAGAGGGACTTATCAGCATGAGTGATGACGTTCGGTCTCAAGAATGTCGGGCGACTTTACCAATGATCACCGATGTTCAAAGACCAACTGGGAAAACCATGGAAGCCTATATAGACGATATGGTAGTAAAAAGCAAGTTCGCTACAAACCACCTCACAGACTTGAGAGAAGCTTTTAGCATCCTAAAAACCACCAATGCCTTCGAAATGCGCCGGTAGGAATAGGAAGTTCTGGGATACATGGTCATTCAGAGGAAATTGAAGCGAATCCGGATCAAATCAAGGCAATACAGATCTCGGCGCTAACAAAGTCTAAGGAGCGTAAACTGAATGGCGTGCCGATCAATCGATGATAGCAAATCAGATCGGATGAGGCCCTTCATCCAAATCTTGGAGGAAAAAGGCAAAGATTTGAATGGAGTAGCGAATGTCAAGCACCGCAGAGTCTCAAAAAATACCTCAAGACACTCCTCTACAATCCACCTCCAACCGGGAGAGGAGTCAGACTCTATCTAGCGCTTCTGTATCACGCCGTGAGCGCAGATAATTCGAGAAGTTGACAAGGAACAGAGACAAGATATTATGTTAGCAAGACTTTACTTAGATGCCGAGACATCACTCAGATTCTACCAATCGAAAAGTTAACTTACGCCGCTAACGCTTTAAGAAAGTTGCAATATTATTTCGTATACCATTAATGTCTCACCGAATTCTCTCGATTCAGATTCACCGCCGGTTTCCGCCGAATGAAAGAAGTGGGCCAGAACTTGTGAGTTTGACATTCGCAGCATCAACCTAGGACAAACAAGGCTCAGTCTTGGCGATTTTGTCGCTGAATTTACTCCCACCCGTAGTAATCAACCGAACTGGGGAATTGACAAGTCACAAGTGCCATACGCGCCACCGAACAAGGAAAACCCGCCGAAGCATGGAAACTCTTTATCTAAACATCCGCAACTCAACGCCGATGGTTCGTCAATAACCGAGGCCCCAAGGAGTAGTTCTTATTTCTCCAAAAGGATTTATCTCGGGAACAAAGTCGAAGGTTAGTCGATTTTGCTTCAAACAACGAGAAGGAGTACGAACGTTATTGGGTCGTTATGAAGGTCAACACTTAGCAAAGGCAAAATGCCTTCTTGCTTTTCGCGACTCATAACTAGTGGTAAACCAAACCGGGGTCTATGAAACTCGAGATGAAAGAATGGCTATGTACGCAGCAAGGCCGAGACCTACTCGCCAGAAAAATTTCAATCCATACGAAAGGGAACTAATCGCTGGGGACAAAAATAGCTTCACGCAGATGCTCTAGCATGCCTGTGCTTATCAAGGATACAAAGGATGCTGAAGGGTTTGGGTTGAGTTTGCATTGTAACCAAGTATTGCATCTCCAGCCCTCTCAACAACCTAGAGCCGAGCTCGATGGATCCAATATTGGTCTTTCTCGAACTGCAAACTCAAAGATGAAGCCAACAAGATCGTGCATAAATAGCTGATTCTCGATCTCACCGTCCCGAAGCTTTATAGACGTTTACCTTGGCCCTTACTCCTATGTGTGCATCCAAATCTCGGCCGAGAATGTTCTCTGGCGAAATTCACATGGGATTTATGGATGCCACGTTGGCGAAGGTCATGGGCGACCGAGAGCCCTAACTCACGCACCGTGGCCACGCACGCAACAAGATGCACAAAGAAGACGCATAAAGGTGTGACAAATGTCGAGGTTTGCTCCACTCATTCATTAGCCACACAAAACTCTCATTCCACTCTTACCACCCCATGGCCCTTAAGAATGGGGTTCGGATATTGTTGGACCACCGCACAAGGTACTGAACAGCGGTTCTTCATTGTAACCGACTACTTCACCAAGTGGTAATTGAAGTTGAGGCAATCGGGTAAAGCATCAAGGAGGCAGGCATCGGTTTGTTTTGAGAAATGTGATAGTGCGCTTCGCATTCCGCTGCATCGATGCAACAACGAACACGCTCAATGGTAAAATCTTCGTAAAATTTTGTGTCGACCTCGTAATCGAGTATAGAACTCTTCGACAGGTACCCGCAGAAAGCAATGGTCGCGCAAGGCCGAACAAAAACCATCATCAACAGAGTGAAAAACGGCTTGAACATGCCAAAGACAAGTGGGTAGAGGAGTTACCTCACGACATGGGCTCATCAACTATAGCACGACGCCCATATAGGAGAAACACCTTACTTTTTAACCTATGGAATGGACGCCATCATCCCACTCAAGTAGGTCTCCCAACCCTTCGACCAATTATTTGAAAGCTCCAAGAATGAGGAAGCCATCGCAAGAAGTTAATCGGATATGGTAGAGGGCCGAAGAGAGGCAAAGATCGATCGACTCGAAGCATATCAAAGAACAACTCATCGAAGTTTCAACCAAAAAGTTTTCCCAAGGCAATTCATACTGTGAGAATTAGTTTTGAGGAAGTCATGGATCACAAACAGGTCGTGAGGGCAAATCTTGGGCGGGTCAACTGGGAAGGTCCCTTATAAAATCACACCGTTGTTGGAAATGGAGCTACTACCTAGAGGATCCGAATGGCAAAGCAATACCTACCTCGAACGTAGCAAACCTCAAGAAATGCTATCAATAGAATCATCCCTAACTTCTATCAAGATGTAAAGACACTTATTTGTTGACCAATGCAAATGTTTTCCCACTCCTCAGATTTATCTAATGCTTGTAATTAGCTTTGATGTTTATCAATGGAATAAGCTTGGCTCCCACCAAATGGAATTAGCTTTGGTTCTTACCAAATGTAATTAGCTTTGGTTCTTACCAAACAATTAGCTTTTGGTCTTTACCAAACGTAATTAGCTTTTGATGTTTGTCAAACGGAATTAACTTTGGTTTTAACCCAAATGGCTCAGTTTCAGAACAACTGAACGGAATTTAAATTTGGTTAGCACTCAAACATGCTAAGTGGTATAGCTTGGTGGAAAAATATTTGGCAACTAAATTGGAATTTAGCCAAGTGGAATTGCTTGGTGGAAACCACACTAATGTATCTTAAGTAAGCATCTCTATTTAGCCAAGTGGAATTGCTTGGTGGAAACCGCACTAATGTATCTTAAGTAAAATATCTCTATTTAGCCAAGTGGAATTGCTTGGTGGAAACTACACTGACATATCTTAAGCACATCTTTGCATCTACGTAACTTAAGCATCAAAGCCCACATCAACACTTCAAGATGATTCAAACCAAGAAAGTTGGAACAAACTTGGCCAAGTTCACCCAGAGCAAAGCCTTCCGATAAAGAGTCTTACTCAACTCCACTGGGGCAAACGATCATTTTTTTCAAAACCAAGCCGACCTCGAGTAAGACACCTTTTCATGCCTTTACTCATTTAGGGCGCCTCATGCTATCAAAGTTGAAACAGACTTCAGCTTCTACCTAAGAGCATAATCTGCACGATCTTACTTTAGCTCGTGGGGGCAAACAATTGTTTTCTTTCAAAACCAACCTAGACCTAAGTAAGACCCACTTACAAACTCAAAGCACGTACCATACCACATATCCGTTAGCCACGCCGATCACTAGTTCGGCCCCAAGGTCCAACAAAGATTGGTCGGGCCAAACAAGACAGCCCACACCGAGCATCGCCTGCCCCGAGGCCCCAACAACGCTCGGCTGGGGGCAAACAGTACAGAAATCAGACAGAGTATCTATTTAAGGACTGTATAGAGTCAGACCGAGCACCATTCGGCCCGAAGGTCCCAACAGAGCTCGGCCGAGGGCAAGCAGTATAGAAAATATTCAAACATAGAAGCCCAGCAGCATCAAATTGCAAGTTCAAAGAGAAAACTATATCATCCAAATAAAGGCATGTGAAAGCCTCACAACCAGTGAAAAAAAAAAAAAGAAGGAAAATTGTCTTCACCAAAATGTAAAAGAAAAAGTCCGCATCCTTTCAACATCAATTTCATCAACAAGGCAATTCAAGAGCAAAGACGCTAATCTTGTCCAAAGCATCTCTGCGGGGAGGAAAGTAGAAGAAGCTCCAACTTCCTCGAGAAGTAGGAGCCACCTTAACCACATCTCCCATGGCTTCGCTCTAGGGTTTCAACCCCTTCAACGCCCATCGCTTTCAGCCGCAACATTCATGTTTCGGGCCTTGCTTACGTAATCATCTTCCGGGAAAACATCGTTCGGGCGTAACAACAGGTAGGGAGTAGTTTTCAAACCCAAGGATTTCGAAGGAACAGGGACATCATGATACAGAGAAGAGCCTTCAGGAACCATCGTAGCGGCTAAGGCACTTGTCCAACCCTTCACAAAGAGCTTGTCTCGCAAAGTAATCCTCCTCCTTGTACGCCGCCTTCTTCATCCCAACTGCCACTACCGTTGCTTGGCCTCCAACGCAAGACGCCAGAGCCATCACAAAGAATAACGGCCTCCGCTTCGCCACCTTCCTCGAAGTTGAGCGTGGCTCAATGGCAGCCTCCTTCGATTGTTCAGCAAAAGCGACAATCTTGTTCAAACGAAAGGCTTCCCTCTCAACGGTTCGGCGTCCTTCCTTCTCTGCTCCTATTTACCGGCCTCTCTACGCTCATTACAGCTTCCAAAGACGGCCCTTCCAGCTCTTCAACACGTAATGGACAGTGCATTCTCTCGATACACCGCAGCGACAAGGAACTTAGAAAAAGGAAGACAAAGAATGAAACAGTGAAGCTAAGTAAAGTTTAAGAAAACACTTACAAGAGCCATCATTTGAAGGGTCCCTTCAAGATAGGAATGTCACGAGGCCCATTATGGTCACCATATCAACCGCATCAACAAAAACTTGGTCAAACTAAAGGCAAAAATCTTGTGAAGCGATAACCGAATCGGAGGTGGAAATGGGCCTGCCTCATACGATATTGGTGGCTTTCATTTTCAAAAGCATCATCCTCGGCAGATCCCGAGAAGCTTCCCCACCACCGCTGCCGGGCTCCTTCTCCTTTTTGCTCGTGGCAATGACCGAAGCCGAGGGCTCGGCAGCAGTCACAAGGGTCCCAGCAGCTCCAACTTCCATCTTCACCTCCATGAGGCTCTTCACCTCGGCCTTCTCCAGAGGGGTTTGCAAGCCTGGAAGCTCTGAAGGCCTCGGTCTCCAACCACCAACACCCTTCTCTTATAGCCCCACCCAAACTGGGGCAAGGGAGGGCGCCTTCAAAAATGCATCTTGATTCCCATGACGCCTCGAGACCAGAGGGGTGAAAGACGTCGTCCGTCAAAGATAGGAGTCAAGATGAGCCTCGCATTCTTTGGAATAACAGAACGGTAAGTTGACTGGTAGTCCAATAACTCGTGCAATTCTTTTTATATTTCAAGCTTTTGATGGTTTCAAAGATTCTTGATTCGCCTCCGCTGAAACGGGAGGACTCTGCAAAAAGAAAGCAACCCATCAGAGCAATATTCAAAATAGAGTAGGAAATACCAAAGGCATTAAAAAGAGAGGCCCTGACCGGGTAGCCGCCTTCGTGGCATCCGTTCGCATCAAACTGATTCGGCAGAAACTCCCAATTTCCACCAACTTGCAGGAAGTCGTCATTGTGTTTATCCGAATCAGGTAATCCAGTAACTAAGTGACAATCAGCGGAGCGAACACGCAGGTAGTATGTACTATGGTCTTTGTTATGAGAAAGGGTGTAACATCCTAAAATATCCCATATGTCAAGGTTCAGGCCTAGTCATCTATTGAGAGCAGATACGCCGCAAACAACAAGGAAAAGGTTCACAGATACTTGCATTGGGGTTAACTGGACTTGATGCAGAAAACGGCGCACTAACGGGTCAAGAGAAAACGGAACCCCTCCCTCAACTATTGCCGCGATGGGAAAGGCAACGGTGTTCCTCGTACCCATACGTTTGGCGTCTACTTTTGCCAGTGAAAAGGTAACGTCTTGAGGAATATTGTAATCTAGACGGAACATAGCCATGGCCTCGGAGGTGTCAACCAAGGAACGGAACTTCCCCATTCGACCGACCTAATGGGACAGAAGTAGGATACAGATAACAGAGTATGGGACACGGATAGTAAGTGGGCCAAGCAAGATGATTAAAACAGAAAGGGGAAAGAGAAGAAGAGTCATGAGAGGACTTACAGAGATCACAACGGTGATAGCGAAGCAAGATCAGCAGCGAAGAAGCCCAAGCAGAGCACCAGGGAGATCGGTCCAGAGGAATGGGAAGAAGCTCTTTCTCTCTCTTTGGAACTCACTAGAGAAATGAGAAAATTAAATCAAGGGATTTGAATTGATAGCCCGAAAGATGACATTACACCACGGCCAGAGGCACATCGAACCACGACCATCGGTATGGAGTCGACGCATTATCTCTGCACACCTATCACATGTCGCCACATGTTACATGAAATGACGCATGCAGGAATTGTGTGTTAGGAATGAATCGTCACCAAGGCCGAACTGGGAGAGAACCAAAACGACGCGACGCTTGGAAAGCAGAACAATAGCTCCCCCCAAGGGGAACCTTAGCCCGAGCTAGGGGGCAAATGAAGGGGCTAAATGTGAAATGGGTCAAGTCCAAGCCTTGGGCCGGCCCAATCCGACAAAGTCCGAATCTAAGTGGGTCAGATAAGTATATGGACAAACTAGTTGAGCCCAACTTCATGATCAACAGTCCACCCAAGTCCTCAAGCACTTGGGCCCAACCCGCAGTGGAAAGGCTAGCCCAACCGTAGTGCTGGTCTGGGCCGAGCTGCGGGATAGAATCTGCAGGCCGAACAGAGAATGATCCAGCCCATCTCGATGAATGATCCAGAAAAAGGCCGAGTCGAGGCACATCAGTACCGAACTGAAGTACATGAGTACCGAGTGTAGACACCCCATTTTGACCAGCCCTAAGACTTGTGCGCTTTCTTTTGATTACCCGATGATGACAATTAGAATGTGTTTCTCACAAAATTCTCAGTAAGAAAGATGGAATTTAAGTTTTAATCCCAACCTTCACCCATTTTTTGGCGAAACTATTTTAGACCTTAAAACCCTCTTTTCAAAATATGTTTTTTTTTTAAATGTTTCTACAGTGTCCCGAGGCTCCTATTTCGATTAAAATATTGCACTTTTCAGTAAACCGAGTAAGGACAAAGTGGAAATACATGGAAGGGAGGTGAAACTTTTTGAAAAATATTTAAAAAAACATCTTCTTATAGGTTTGGAGTTGAAGGAAATAGGAGAGGATGAAAGAAAATTGGTTTAGGAAATGGATGAGTATCAAATCATTAAGAAGGAAATGAGCAGCCTTTACTAAATTAGGCATTTTTCTTTGTACACTTGGAATTTAAATGTAAGGCCACCACCATTGGAAAGTAGACTTCTGGGGCTTCAATTTGGACCCAAGAACTGCCTAAAACCAAGTCCATATGGGGGAGATATGCCCATTTGAAGTTGGGCTTAAGAGCAGATTTTGTTGACCCAGCCCGAGACAGCCTTTACTAAATTAGGCATATCTCTTTGTACACTTGGAATTTAAATGTGAGGCTACCACCATTGGAAAGTAGACTTCTGGGGCTTCAATTTGGACCCAAGAACCGCCTAAAACCAAGTCCATATGGGGGAGATATGCTCATTTGAAGTTGGACTTAAAAGCAGATTTTGTTGACTCGGCCCAAAACAACAATAGCCCGTTTTTTCTTGGTTTTGGTTCGGTTGGGACAACCCATTTACCTATTTTCTGAGCCATTCAAGTGCATCCACTCATCCTCCATTATACCTAATCATCCCCTATTGTCAAAAAGAGATTTTGTTTGCATTCATAAAGGAGTATCTCATGCAACCACCTTGAAAATTTGCCCTCCTATCACATTCTTGTCTCCCATCTTGTTTTTCACCTTTACTCTCCCTCATTGCCTATATAGAATGATCATATTGTAAGAGAGAAGAAGAGACCACGAAATTGAAGAGAAAGGAGTGAGAAAAGAGTGAAAAAAGAGAGAAAAATTGAGTTTTTGAGCCAAAAATATTCCTATCTTCCATATACACCCCATACCTTCCATAGCTACTGAAATTCCTCATTTCCATTCACCAAAACCACTCCAAAAATTCTGATATAGCCAAATATCAATTGCCTTGATCATAAGGAAGAGTGTTTAGTGATTGAAAGTGAGAAAAACTAGAGAGTTAGCCACTTTCTATACCACAAACTCCATAAACTCCATAATTTCGAATTGAGGATTTGAGAACACACTTCCACGCTTTGAGGGTGATCAAGAGGAAGTTTGGAAATCAAAAGTTCAATCTTTCTTCGAAGGTGAATTGTTAGTCTTTCATTTTCTTATATTTTATATCTTATATTTATTTTCATGCTTCTTATTTCATTGTGTTTTGTTATAATCTAAGTAGTTTGTTTATCTCATATTTATTTTCTTACTTTATATTTCATAGTGTGTTGTTATAATCCTGGTGGTTTGTTTAGCTCATAATTATTTATTTATTTATTTTTTATTCGCATGCTTTAATTTCATATTAGTTTTGTTGTAATCTAGCATGTTCTACCTCATATTTTCTTTTTTTTTCGTGTATTAGTCTCATATTAGTTCTGTTGTAATCTTACATGTTCTATTTTATATTTGTTTTATTGCTTTAGGTTTATGTTGTGAATTTGCACTTTTTATTTTATTTTATATTTGTTTTCTTGTTTTTTTTTTTAATCTAACCGGTAGTGGTTAGTTGAGCCACCTACATATTTTTTGTTTGTTCATTTTCTTGGTTTCGTAACAAGACAGGTTTTGCTTGGCCTAGTTGGCCGGCCGGTTAGCTTCTTCCGAACAAGATGGCGTAATCTCCCAATATTGACCAATTTCCGCCGGCGGTTCTAAAGAACATGAAGCTTTTATTTTATTTATTTTTTATTTTGAGTGTATTGTGAGGTTTTTATTTTGTTGTAATATTCTCCTCATCTCTCTCTAATTGGATTTGTAATTATTCTGTAAAATGTTGTAATAATTCTCCGCTCCGCTTCTTTCTATCCCCGTTCTTTTACTTGCTTTCTTCATTTGTACATGAACATCATATTTATTTTTCATCATAGTTATGCTTTGCATCCATGTTTCATGCATCTTGATTCGGCTAAGTTTGCATTTGTGGATTTAATCAATTCCTATGTGATTATGTGCGCTACCTCATGTTCTTGAGATGATTCACATATCATATTTTAGAAGCCGAATCTTTAGTTGCATCTCATGAGTGAATTGCATTAGGATTTTGTATATAAGATCATGTATATTTTACTAACTTTGTTTTGTACCTGTTCGTGGGACGTCAAACATGTAAGTTTTTATGCTTTAGCATCCCGTTTGTATGTGTTTTTCTTACTATGTCTAGCATTCTACCACGAGGCTATTTGCTTATGTGATATAACTGTTTGAATGCCTGTGGATGAAGGCTTGTTACTTGAATTGGAATGATTCAACGAATGTACGTTTTAAGCCCACTTTGTAGTGGCAAATTCACAAACTTTAAGCCCACTTTGTCAAGTGGCAAATTCAAACCCTTTTCGACAAACAAACATGAAATTGAATTGTTCCAATTTGAGCAAACTAGTCTATACCTTGTATGCTTCACATAGTAAATTTTAGGATTTATTAAATAATCGAATATGAACATATAAAGAAAATAAAATTCATATCATGGTTTAGTAGAGACCGATCTTTTGATCGGTGAGCGGGTGCTCATTATTGACCTTCCTCTCATACCTAAGGTTCCGAGCCAAGCATCCTTAGTTACTTACGACAAAGTGGCCTTGGCACTAAGTCATGGGTTTCCTAATTTCCCAAAATATTAGGTGGCTAATCGAGATCTGATGACGCAGTCCATTTTTGACAAAATTACAATAAAATGGATTTTCAATAAAAGTTGCCAAATCTGGACTCTCATCTACGTTTCACATTGCATTCGTGAGACTAGATCAAAGAGATCTCGGGGGTCCGAACTGTTTAACGCTACTGGTACCCCTTGTATGTTACAATCGAGCCGAGAAGCCTCACAAGGAAACATGGGATCTGTGAATGCAAGCATGTGCAGGTTGCCACCTCAGCTGGTCTCCCACACCTAGAATCACGGAAGTTGTTGAGCCAAAGGAATGTGGTTTGTTACAAGCATGATTACAATGAGAATATGCAATCAATGACAACTACCAAGTAGTCCCCCACCTGGAGCAATGCTGAAATGACACCTGGCAGCATCTAAGCTCCATGAACTCACCTTGAGAAGCAAGTAAGGAACACTATATCTACAACATGAACTTCACATTGAAGGTGACTGAACTATTCCGAGCAAAACCAGACTTACATACAAATTCAACTCTATTATATACTCCTCCGATCGCTAATTCCCACATCGGAGGAGTTATCCGGCCAACCCCGGCCGGGCAGCTCTGACGATGCTTCTTGTGGCAGGAGTCCCGATCCCTGGATCGTCCAACTGAGAGCGGAGCTCCGATCCACTTTCATCTAGTGCGGAATCCGGTACGCACATATATCAAGAATAAATCTATTAATTACACCAGCAAAATATATATATATATACAAACTCTAACATAGTGATATGATCATCATATCCTCAACTTAAATAAATATTAACAGATGAACAATAAAATAAAACTAATAACTATTCTAATAATTAACGTTTACAAAATGATTTATATCTTAATCTGTTTGACAATGATCTGAAATTCAATTTTTTTTTAATAGATTATGTTGTGCATAAGGTTGGGATGGCACCCACTCATCTTTATGACACCTTCTAGGGTAAAAATAAAACTCATCCTCCACTACGGTAACATTTAGTGTATATTTCTTCGAATCTTTTATCAACTCATGGATTTGTTTCCTTGTCTTGCAGGAAGTTTTTGAGGATGCTTGTCAGAGACACTCATGAAGGGATTTGAATACTTGAAAAAGCATAACTTTTTCCATTAGAGGACGCAAAATATCAGAAATGAACGAGGAAGCAAAAAAAAAAAAGGGAAAAAAGAAAAGAAGAAAAGGAGGAAGTAGAGATGTAAGAAAATGTACAAAGTTGTTTTTTGGCTGTTCAAATTGCTGCCTTTCACTTTTGTTTTTGTCTGTACTTTTATTTACATACTTGTGAACAGCACCATTGGCAAACCATTGTTAACTTCTTCCACTTCAAATTGTGAAGTACCAATTGGCACCCACGAGCTCAGGAATTATTGTGAACCTTGGTTTGTCATGCTTCTCTACTAGGTTTGAGGTGATCAAATATATAAAAGAGTTTTCCATTTCAATTCTTTTCCCAATAAAATTTGGGTGCGTCTGTCTATTTGTTCTCCCACTTGAATCTTCATACAATCCAAAATGGCATAACCATATTAAATTTCCTGAATGTTACCCTACCCATATTTTCTATCATTTTGTGTCTTGTTGGACTATTGGAGTATGTTTTTTCACCTCTTACTTTGAACAAGTAAATTGTAAGTTATAAAAGACTTGTATAAGTTCACACAATGCTACATATTCTGGTTATGTGCAAAGAAGAATACACTAGTATAAGTTCTGTCCTCTGTCTTTGGTTTTATGCTCATGAATTAGCTTTGATATTTCCTCTTTGTTTCTTTTTGTTTGTTTGTTTGTTTGTTTTCTCCAGCAGATTCGTGTTGTGCTTCTTTACCTCACATTCCTTCAGTAGGGTTGGTATGTTAAGGTTAATTGTTAGGGCAGTTGAAAGGCAGTAAGGATATTCACGTTGGTTTACCTCCATGGATGTATGATCTACTCCTAGCTAAGTCTTTTGGCTTTGTACTTTACTATGGCAAACAATAGCTTCTTCTCTCAAGCTAAGCTCCAGCTGGTTTTGGGCTTCATCAAGAATTCAATCGCCTTGCTCCTCTATTTCGAGATGTTCGGTTTTTGTTATTCTACTAGTTGTAGCCCTTCATAGTTCTTGTGATTTTAAAGTTTTATTCAAAGCTCGCTTTTCGCTTTTGTTTGTCATGTTTAGGTGGTTAAACTCTTGTACTTGGTCTCTTTTATCAGTGAAGTTCTTATTGGAGATAAGATTATACTGTTGAAGATATAATAAATTTCCACTTCATCAAAGGCAATAGATTTTGTCTGCAATTTGTAACATGGTACTTGAAGGGGAAAAAAGAAAGAAAAGAAAAGAAAGAAGTATAGATGAAAGATATTGTACAAAGTTGAGCTTTGGCTGTTTGGCTTTGTGGGATGGGCTTTAATAAAGCTCTATTAGCTATTGAAGGCTCAAGGTTGTTTATTCAAATTTTCTTCAAGGTAGCTTGAGTAGTAACCCAACATTTATTTGGAATGCAAAGTCTTTTTCGAGGTCGGCTACATGCAGTTGGGAATGGATTCCAAGGCCTTATCTTACAAACCTATTTCGCTTTCGAGTCCTCCATGATGCCGATGCTAAGGATTTCTCTTATTTATGAAACTCGATCAAATAGTGCTTTTTGGATTTTGAAGTTGAGTTGATATGTAAAATCCTCTCTTGCCCAAGGCTTGCTCATGACATACCGGTTTGGCACTTCACTAAAATGGCCTTTTTTCTGTGTTGGCATATATCATTTGGAGATGGTTTTGCAAAGAAGAGAAACATGGATCGCCTTAGATGATGGGAGATTTGAAAGGGCATTTTCAATGAAGATTTGGCAGCTAAAAATTCCGAATAAAGTGGAAATCTTTGCATGGAAAACGTGTTCATATATCCTCCATGTTCGATCAAGCTTGATTGATGAGAGGTGGAAGGTAATTCAATTTGATGACTCTGCTATTTCCATTTTGCTGCACTACTTTGGTCTCAGAAGGCCTTGTTACTCGCTCAATATAGGCCCAATTCAAAACTTTCTTTTCTTGATCCGTGAGTTTAGCCCATCGATTCTCTTTTGTCTTCTTTTGGCCATATTATTCGTAATTCTTGTGAGCTTCTCAAACACCCTCCCCCTTTCATTTTTTTTGAAAAAGTGAACTATAAGTTGAAAAAGAGTTGTGTAAGTGCATATAATGCTATAAATAGGTTAGAATATATTCAATCAATAACTTTATAATATTTAGTTAATTTCAAAACTCAGATATATATAATTGAAACATCCTTATATAGATAATAGATTTTTGCCCAATATTCTTGCATGTTTTTAATTGGTAATGAAATAGAATTATTGTTAGTGGTGCAAACAAATAATAAGATCTCATTGGGTTATATCTAGGTTATGATCTCCAATGACACTACTAAATAACCCTTCTAAGTTCTACTCGCTCGCTTGTCAAGTTGAAATGAAAAGGACTAACTCGTAATTTTTAATTTAATAACCAGTGCTAGTTATTACAACAATATTGTCAAAAATGGTTCTCATCAAGAAATTTGGAAAGTTGGAAAAATTGACATGTAACACCAATCCTGATCTCATAGGAACATGAAATATTGTAATATTTTTACCACAAGAAGGTCTTGTTTATTCAAATAATTTGACATTGCATTGATATGGAAATGAGATATCAACATTCATAAACACAAAACATTGCCTCGTAATCTGTGAGTGCAAGAAAATCATTGCACCCACCCTTCTCCATTCTACAAGATATGGTATAGAAGGAGTTCATATAAAGTTTATTTGGTCCTAATTAAAGTGCCTAGAGCAATTATTTATCGATTTGTGCCTCCACATTTGCCATTGGTAGCATCCCATGTGGGTTTTTTCCTCATTTTTAAAGTAGCATCCAAGTGTAATTTGGAGTTTAGGTGATGAAAATGAATCATGCTCTTTCTTTTACCAAATTTGATGGCCACAATTATGATATTTAAGCTTTGATATTAAAATTTCAATGTTCGGGATGTTTGCACTACTAAAAGTTTTGTTGAGCATGCCGTATCAAACAAATTTAGGGGAATGTGTTACACTTCGCTTTTAAGGCCATTCTTCACTAATAATTGCAACCAAAGAACATCAGAGGAAAGATGTCTCAGTCCGCTGGCTTCTTCCAAACTTGTGTTCTTGTTATTTCATTTTTGCCTTGCTTTAGAGCTCATCTCAATTTGTTCACTATGCTGTGTTTTTGGGCAAATATAACAATGTAATTTACTAAAGGTAAACACAACAAAGCATCTCCCCGAAGTGGAAACATGGAGAAGACTTTTACTTAGTCTGCTCATATCATATATGCATATGTTTACTTTGTCAAAGTTTAAATGTGTTTACAAGAACTGTAGATAGTAATGCAATGATATATAAATTAGTTGAAAAGTAATGGAACACAATCATGTACTTCAAGACCTTTACAAGGAAAGAAGTTACACATTTTTTTTCAAATGTCCAATATGCTGACATGGTAAGTGTCTACACATCATAGCTCTTTTAGTTACAATGTTGGAGCAAATTGGTCCTCGAAAGATTTGCTTCGCTTGCAACCATAATAATTACCATCGACCAAATAGCTTACCAAAATGGTTATTTTCAAAGGAGAAGAAGCATTCTCGATTTGACCTCGAGTCTGCTTTCTTTTAGATGTTCTTTCTTAGCTCAATGGAAATCTTTTTCTAGATAATAGTAACTCAACCTTTGTCCGAATGTTGAGGTGTCATATTGAAGCCCTATGCTCTGTGA
The DNA here is from genome assembly GCA_025200525.1 of Camellia lanceoleosa. NCBI lineage: Eukaryota > Viridiplantae > Streptophyta > Magnoliopsida > Ericales > Theaceae > Camellia > Camellia lanceoleosa. Next base: position 21,243 of record JANUSC010000766.1, on the reverse strand, counting down.
TATAAAGTTTTGCATTGGAGATTTTGCCTCAGAATTGTTCAGGAGATCTTTCAGTTATTGGCGACGTTATGGAGGAGATTAATATACTTTGCAATGGCTTGAATCCTTTACTGTGTTCTTGGAAGAGAAAGTCGCAAACTGTCAGGCTAATGCTTTAGCATTTGAGGCTCATAACACAAAGGAAGAATCTTTTTATTAGTAGCTCGCCGATATTTCCTATCCTTCCGAGTGTTCCTATTATTAGCTCTCTTTGATTTATCCAAACAAAAAGGTTATTTGTGCAAGGGTCCAACACCATTCAACTTGCACACACTTCAGATAACACTCCGGCATACTGCTGGCATCTCAAGACAAGTTTGAGCAACATTATGTAGTTGTCTTGGCATTCACAGCTTTAGTACAATTTCTTTTGCATTTCGCACTCCAAGTTGTATTGATACAGTTGATTTTTTCCTTGTAGAAACCACAACACTACTATTATATTTCATTGCTAGCTAGCTTAATAGTAGTAATAGCACTTGTCAAAACAATTGAGTTGTAGTGATTTTATTGTATTATAGCCGAATCAACACAATTTCGCTTTTATCCACTTTCTAGCCCATTAGACCTCCCACCGATCAATTCTTGCAGCTATTAACTCTGCATTAGGAGCAAATTAGTGCTATTTTTTGCAAGGCCAGCTTTTATTGAAACGACATAAATACATATGAAAGAAAAAGTCATGAGCCTTTTTAAATCCTCGACACACATCTTCATTTATAGCTTCTAGGTGGCTGATTTATTAGAATTTAACTAAGCTCTACTCAGGCTATAGGCCTAATTGAATGTTCACATCGTATTCACTTTTAAGAACATTCTTTAGGCTATGTTTGATTACAGATTTGAAAGGGAAGGAGAAAAATAGGTGAATTGTAATTATATTTCATTTACATTTCACGCTTTTTTCTTTTCCTTTTCCTTGTCCCTTTCTCTTTTCTTTTCCAAATTCCTATCCAAATCCATGGAGGTGCTCTGGTCATATGAAAAGTTAAAGCACTCCTGGATCTAATTTAGTTTCTCTTTTGCTTCAATGAAGAGTTAAAGCACTCCTGGATCTAATTTAATTTCTTTTTTGCCTCAATGACTAATTTAAAGCGTGTTTTTTGTTTAATTTTTAAAAAACAAACTCGATTCTTTTCATTTTTAGACTCATTATCAACACTTGAGAACCTGTTACTTCTAAAATTTGAAGAATTTTGAAGAACCTCCTTGATATTCCCATCCCATGCTTCATCCAAAAATTGACGATTATGAAAAGTTTTCTCAATTTAATTTCAGTCATTAAAGTAACAACAGGACAATGATATGAAACTATACTAGCCAATAACTCAGCTTCGACTTTTTTGAAAACTTGAACCCAGTAGAAATAACTAATACTCTATCTAATTTGCTTTCTACAGTCCACAAACTCCTTTTATCAATAGCTTTAAGAGTAGCTTCATCCCAAGTGGGGATACATAACAACACTTCATATTGTTAAATCCATATAATTATTAAGAAATTCAAAGTAATCATTTGTTCGGAGGTTTGCGACTTTGAAACATTACGGTTGTGTTTGGATCAAGGTTTTGAGGGAATATTTGTGGAGGGAAAGTAAAAGAAAACAAAGCCTAGGAGTAAACCAAATTGTCCCAGTGGTATTTTCATCAGCATTTATGAAATTTATTGCCATAGTTAGAGGCAAACAATTCTGAGCAATACTGTTGATGTTTCCCAAACTCATTTTATTCTCATTTATCAATTTCCTATCATCTCTTTGTTTATTGGGGTTAACACCTTATTTTTTTGATTCACTTAGCCCAAATAGGCAATTGTCTTTACCCTTTATTTTTCTTCTTGCTCTTTGTTTTCAAATCAGGTAGGGGTTTTGTTGACATTGACAGGCCTTTTATTTCTAAGCTTGGCTCATTAATTAGCTTCAGCTAATTATACTTTTTCTAATTAATCACTTCTAAGTCGATTATTTTCTTCACATTATTTATCAATAACCAAGAGGGCCTAAGACATATCATCAATATGAATTACTATTCTCTAGGGACCAAAATTTTTGTCTAAAAAAGTAAAACATTTTGACACGAAATTGTTTTTTCCCTATAAGTGCTTTTTATAAGTGACATTTTTCAAAATTTTGTTAATTATATATACCTTCATAGTTAGACCCACAAAGTTCACCACTTCCGCAAGAAATCTCAATGAATACTATTACTACTTGAATTGAAATTAATGCATTAGTTGCCACAACAAGTGTGAATAAGACATTTTTGTTTTGGACATTTTGTATGATTGTAATCGAATACAAAATGAAGTTAAAATGTATTTGTTGTTGCCCCAAAGACCGCAAAGAACATATTTTTGAGTTGGTTCGCATAGTTTTTGTAATCGATAAAGATTGACAATTTGATATATATTTCTTGAAACAAAATGGTAAAACACAATTAAATTTTAATAAGCTACCGGTGAGGTAATTAATAAATTATTGAACATAACACCAGATCACACACCAAATATAGGGAAGTTGGTAACTTGGAAATTTTTTGCATACAAATACTTTGAGTATAAGACCGCTTAATAAAAACCACTAAACAAATGAAATGACACCCCAAATATACACCCGCTTCATTTATACCCACCTACCAAAATTGACTATTGCTTGTGTTTGAAGAATCAATAAGCAAAGATCAATGATTGGTTTAGTGAGGCACAAACATGGCACTTTGATACAAGGTTTACAGGTTATGCAAATTGCCCGTTCCTCTTCTCTATTTCCTCCTAAATAAATTTAAAAATTAAAAATTAAAAGCAAGTGGAGAAAAACCACTTTTTCTTCATGAGTAAGTAGTAGAAGGAATTTTATTAGAAGAAATTGCATAGTATAGAATATGAGGCGTAAATCATAAATGAATCCAAATCATCCCAACTTGATACCACAATATATATATATATATATTATATATAAAGAGACTCCAGAAAACGTTTTGTGTGTTGTATGTGTATATTGATATAGTTTTGAAGAGAATATATTATAAATGTAAGAATACATGATATCCGAGTAACAATCTCAAAATCAAACAATTCTACATGGGTGTAGTGTGGGATTTTTTTCCTTTTTCACCCTTCCAAATAATGAAAGTTAAAATTATCGAATTGTAAAAATGTGTTTTTTTTTTCTTTTCTTTTTCTTTTCTATGCAATTTTGAATTTTAAAATTGCATTATGTAGAGCTTCATTTTGTGTTCACAGAAAAATGAGATGTTTTCTTAGGTGGTATTTGATAAAACTGAAAAGTGAAAACTCAAAATTTAGTGTTAAGAACTGAATTCTGAATTTTTTAAGCTAAAAGGTTATTTGATAATGAAAACTACATGTTGATTTTTTTAAGCTAAAAAACTATTTAATAAAAATTTAAGTGCTAAACTAAAACAAATTGTTTGATATATATAATATTAAATTAAAAATTTATTGTTTTTAAATTATATTTTTTATTTTATATTGTGATAGTGAGTTGGTAGTGGTGGTGGTGGAGGTGGAGCAACAATGGTGCCTATAATGCCAATGACCATAGTGGTGGAGGTAACGAGATAATGGTTGTGGTAACAGTGGAGGGATAATGTATTTAAGGTAAAAAAGGAGGTGGTGGCAATGGTGTAATGATGGTGGTTATTGTGGTGATGGAATGATAATGGTGGTTATTGTAGTGGTAGAAGGGTTGTAGTAGATATAGTGGTAGTGATCATTGTAGTGAAATGATGGTGGTGCTTAGAGCTTCCAAAGAAACATAGCTAAAATAGCTATCCAAAATTTCACTTTACCGCTTTTAGCTAGTCACTTTTTAAACATAAACTCCAACAACGCCTACTTTAATTATATATTTTTTAAATATTCTTATTCTTTAACCCTATTGCCTACCAAGACATCCCTAGGTTGTGGTCAACCCCCAAGACAACCACCTTGTATAATACTCTGGTCATCCCTCAGGAGAACCAGCTTGTGTAATACACTATTGAAATGTTTGTATCAACTAAGCCAGTGCTTGGAGACAGAGCTAGGTTAATCTCCTACTATTACCCTAACAAGAGCAAAGAAAGCGTAGCTTAGCCATTTTAATCGTGGTCATTCCCCAAGACAATCACCTTGTGTAATACTTTGGTGAAATGTTTTGGACATCCTCCCAATCATTTGCCAGGACATCTCCCGGTCATCCAATTATCATAATTCTAATCTCTTGGCTTTATTTAGAATTATTTGATGCCTTAAAAGTATAGAAAGCATGCAAACAAGTAGGCAACCAAAGCAAACCAGGAAATTGGACAACTAAACCAAGGCTGGGCAGCAAAGCAGGAAAAGAGCTTTGTGTGATCGACCGGGTGGATGACCGGGTGGTCAACCTGGAAGTTTTTCTCACTTTAGCACCAATATGATAACTGTAACTAGTTCAATTTACTGCATTTTTCACAAAAAAAATGGACGACAAAAAAAATAAACTATACATTCTTTATGATAAACGCAATAAATTAAACTAGTTACAATTATTGGATCGAACTAGTTTTTTGTGTGGGTAAAATACACAAAGTATTTGACAAAATGAATGGTTTGGATTATCAAAACGGGACCCATGGTAGGCTCTACAGGCCGGAATAATGCTCTCCGCCTAGATTTTGGACTAGAGGGACCCTCTACCTATTAAGTATACAAAAGAAATTAATATTAAGAAAAAGGAAAATAAAATGTATTACTAAAGTTAGTAAATAAACTTAGGGTTTAAAATGAAATCAAACTCAAGTGCATGGAATTTTTCTACATTATGAAATACACAAATACCTATTTGCAATTAATAAAGGCTAGAAAAACATACTAAGGTTCCGTTGGACCTAATTGCAAATTTTAGCAAAATTGGAAGATAAAATAGAATTAACTAGAAACTTAGAATTTAGAGTACAATGACTAAAAATTAGGGTCTCCACATGTTTCCCAAAAAAATAAAAAAAAAATAAAAAAAAAACACCTTGAGAACAAAAAGGTAATAACAACAATAGTAGGTGCATTCAAAAAAAAAAAAGTAGAGTAAGGTTTCACCATTTAAGCCATCCACAAATATTTTCTATATTTCTTTCACAAAATACTGAGAAAAATAGAAAAAAAAGTTTTCCAAGCTAAACAACAAAAGGAAGATCGCATTCAAAGTCACAACTGCACGTTTGTAATAGAGTCAGGAAGTTGTCCACTCTAGAATAAAAATAAAAATAAAAAATTAGAATTTCAATAGAGGAAATGAAACCACTCATGAGTTCCCATCTTGGAAATTTTGAAGGGAAAATGAACACCACGTACTAATACAAATTACTAAGCCAATTAATTTGTAGTCATAGAAACATTATGATGAAGCCAATCCATAATATGCCGACATTTCAAATGTTGATGCAACTAATTGATTTTACCAAAATAAATTACATCGCCTTAGTGGTAACGATGAGATGGAGATCACACAGCATATACTAACCCGTAAAACAAAAAACTAGAAATGCTTGAAATGTATGAAATACGAAGAGGAGGCTGAGACTACCATTGGCACCTAAGAATAATACAGATTCAATAGCAAATGAGAATGAAATTAATCCATTCAGTAGAGGTATATAGAATTATAGATAGAAGAGAAAAAGGAAATATTTTAAAGGAAAAGAAAACAGAATGACGATACAGGAGAAAAATAGGAGCTGGAAATCTGAAGAAATGGACAATTTAGTTTGTTATGAGAGTTAAGAGTTAGTTAGCAAAGTAGTTAGTTTGTTAAAGAAAGAGAGTGTAAAGCTTCTTTTTGTTGGGATTGTATCAGAGGGATCAATGATTGTAATGAAGGGGTTTTTTCAATTTTTTTTAATCACAATCTATCTGTTCTGCTTTTCTCCTCTTTGAATTATTCTTCTTGTAAACGAGTTTAGCTTATATTTTTCTCTGCTTCGCATCGAATATTTTTGGGCTTCATCATGTGTTTAATTTAATCACTGCACTTGAAACCCTTAGTTGTGTTAACGATCCAAAAAGAAGAAGAAGAAAAAAGTAAACCTCGGCCAGATAAAAATCTAAGACCATTTTGGTAATGAGAAAATAAATAATAAAAATGGTGCAACGGAATGTGTTATTATTTGTTTTTTTTTTAACAACCAAGAAATTTTTTTGGAATATCATAACTTATGCAGGCCGGTGTAATTGATTGGCGGTTAGATTTAACGCAACTCACTCTACAACAAGTGTATAGTGAATCTTTTGAAAAAAATTACATTTCCAATATTGAACCCAAACATCATGCATGGAAGAAAGGCAAAGAACCACCAGACCACCACCCCGGTGGTTTTATTTGTTTGTTTGTGTCTTGCGCTTGTCGCTTATATTAGTCGGCGGTGACCATCCATAGATACTCACTGGGTAGGAATTGATGATGCGCCAATATTGGCCTTTCCCGCCCATTTCTCTCAATATTTCTACAATTTTATTTTCAATACGGTGAATTTTTATTTTATACCCAATATAGAATAAACGAATTTTGAAAGGAAAATTTACCTATAAATCTTATTTTGAGGAATGGTGATGATTTAATTCAAAATTTTTTATAGACCAATTAGTCCCGCTGATTTTGGAAACGAGATTTAATATATTATTTGAAAATTGAATTTACGGTTATACCTTTATTTCAAGTTATGTTTTCTTCTCTTTTTAATCTGTGAGAATTAAATTTGGGATAAATTTTTTATGAGAATCTTTTTTATTTAGAAAACATTTCAAAAGGAGTACAATTCTTCAAACATTCTAAAAGAATATCGGATTCTTCAAACATTTTAAAAGGAATACAAAAATTCCTTAATAAGACTTAAACGTAAGATAATTTTGAACGTAAATGTATAATTTTAAACTATAACACCATAATATAACACTAAAACGTAATATACTCCAATGTAAAACTAAAAAAAAAACCTTAGTGTATTTTTTTCGAATATAACACTCTCATATAATATTTCAAAAAAATTCATGTATAACACTCTAATGTAATACACAAAAAAACTCTTTAGTGTATTTTTTTCAAATATAACACTCTAAAAAAATTCTTTAGTGTAACACTTTAATGTAACACATAACAAAATTCCTTAGTGTATTTTTCTCAAGTGTAACACTCTATGTAATACTCCAAAAAAAGGATATAGGATTTTTCAAACCATTCCAAAAGGATGAAGGATTCTTCAAACCATTCCAAAAGGAGTACAAAAATTCCTTAATAAGTTTTGGACAAATTAATAATTTCAAATTGTAAGTGTTACATTTAGGAAAAAGTACACTAATGAGTTTTTAGTATTTTTGTGTATTACATTGAAGTATGTTACATTGGAATGTTACGTTTAGGATTACATTGATTGGAGTATTACGTTTGGAAAAAGTACAGCAAGGAGTTTTTTTTTTTTTTTTTTTTGTGTGTGTGTTACATTAGAGTATTACGTTTAGGAAAAATACACTAATATATATATATATATATTTTTAGCGTTACGTTGTTACGTTTAGAAAAAGTACATTAAGAAGTTTTTTAATGTGTTACATTAGAGTGTTACGTTATTGGAGTGTTACATTAGGGTATTACATTTTTGTTCGTAATGTGAAAATTGTTCTAGAAAGAAGGAAAATCCAAAACTTCTATAGTGCAAATTGCCCAAATGTGTAATTTTATATTTAGAGAAACTCACTTTTATCCCTATAAGATTAAATCCAAACATATAAGTGACTACCCTTTTGAATAATTTCTACCTTACTGAGACCTTTGGCTCCAAAAGAAAAAAAAGAAAAGGACTAAACAGCTTGTTGGCACCAAAACTTGGAATTCTCTGTCAACAGAGGTATGAGCACGTGCAAAGGAGGGCCAAGAGTGAGGGAAGTGAAGTTAGTGGCGAAAAAAAGAGAGGAATGAGGGTGGTACACATAACAGTTACAGAAGAAGAGAAAGTGCGAAGGCAGTAAATAGCTTGCGCTCATGGGCGCTATAGGAGCATAGCAAATGGATACGTGGCAACACATCATAGCCATTGGAGGCCATATAAAAGCTGGGAATTCAAAGAATGAAAGACCTTCAACCACATTCACAATCCATGTGAAATCTAGGAGTAGTGTAACTTATTTAGGAGTAGTTCTTGTACTTATGAGTAATCTATTTGCAACACTTTTGTTTCTAGGTCCGCTCGAGCGTCAAAAGACGAGCTCGAGCGGAAAATCTTAACTCTCAGTATCTTCGAAGTTTACAGGTGGTACGCTCGAGCGTAAGAAGTGGCGCTCGAGCGGATAATGTTGGCTCCTAGTTATTCTCCTATTGCTCTGCAAAACTTCTGGGACTTGTCATTTTACGCTCTAGCGAGGGAGTTGTCGCTCGAGCGAGCCTCTTAGTTTGTGTCTTACACTCGAGCGAATAATGTGGCGCTCGAGCGGAGTGCGCGAATTCAGCAACTTTAAAAATGTGATTCTAGATCTTTCCTTCCACTTTTTCATTTCTATTTTTCCTCTTCTCCCCTCTTTTCCAAAAAACCTTAGTTCTCACTCTAAAATACCTTCCATTCCACTAAGATTTGGCTTAGATCACCTAGCAAAAAGTAAAAAAGACTTGGAGATCCTCCTTCCTCCGATTGATCTTGGTTTTATGTATGATTCATCAAGGGGCTTCATTTTCTTCCCATTTGTAGAGGTAGGAATTCTTTTACCCTAGTATTTCTTTGCTTCGAGTGGATTTTATGGTGTAGTTGTGATTCATGAGCAAATTTGAGAATATTGTTGGATTATTCCCATGTTCTACATAATAAACCGTTTTATTTGACTCTTGTTTGAAATTTCTTATACTCTCCTCTCAAAACATGTATATAAATATTGTTGAAACCCATTTTTATGATAAACAAGACAAACCCTCAAATTTGGTAAAAATCCTAAGTTTTCAATTTGAGTTGAAAACCCCAAATTGAATGGAATTTCCTTTAACTTATGGAATGTTAGGAATAATAAAGAAGTGAAAGATGTGGAAATTGTTATGGTAAATGAATTGAGGCTTGGATGTTATTTTCTTTAAAATGTGATGTTGCATTCCATTCTTTGGCAATGTTGGATGCTTGTTGATTGAAATGAAATGTGACTGAATTATTGATTGTGCACAAGTCCGAGTAAGAGTCACTTTTGAAAGTGTGGTATTGTGTTGGCACCCGTGCGGGGAATTTAAAAGGTGCCCAATTGTTCTCGCTTAGGCTTATCGCCGACTAATGTGGGAAAAATGATTTTAGGTGTCCACATACCGCCAGATAATAGCTTGAAAGTGGAAAACGGATAGTTTTCTTAGGTGCCCACTCCGTCAGATAATAGCTAGCAATGTGGGGTGGTTTTAAAACAAAAGCAAAGGGTGTTTTGAGTTAGACTCTTACAGGTGGACTCATGGTTTATCTTCCATGGTTGTGATTGCTTAAATATGGTGCTTGATAATGTGAATTGCTTGGTGCCTGATGATGTAAATTATAATTTATCACTCGAGTTATCATGTATCACTATGATTGATTAAGACCATTTGTGGAGATACATTTCCTTGTTCTGTTTTGTCACAAAGACATCATAATCCAGTTTGAAAAGATTAAATACTTGGTTACATGTATTCCTAATGGGCATATAGCTCAATCCTACGTTATTTTTCAAGAATTGATGAAGTACCACTCCCTTGATGGATGGGATCCAATTGTAGCTCTTTTAGGGAAGAAGTTGACCAAGCGCATTTTGATATTTTGAATTGGGATTTTGTAACAAGGCTATCAAGTTGTTTTGTTGTTATTGTATGCCCTAGAGGCTTATAAGTTGTAAGGACATCTAGTTCATCGAACTAGCATATGAATCCTGAATTTTGTAAGATTGTACATGGTGAATTGTAATCCTTTTACTTTTAGTTCAATGAAAAAGATGACTTTTGAGCATATTCTTGTGTTTGTCTTGGTCTATTCTTGTGAGAAATTCCAAGGCATTACACTATTTATAATTCAGCCTATAACCAAGTTTGGCCTTGTCGATTATGATACCTTTTGAACTTGTAATTTAATTCTTGTAATTAAGGACAAATTTACTTGTTAATCAATCAAATTTCAATTTATTTGTATTTTTTTCTTCACATAACAACTTCCAAAGAAGTTCTTGAAATTGTCATGTCATAGGTCACTAACTACATTGCCTAATTGGAGTTGTTTGTGAAAATTGGTTTCTCTGTAGATTTTCGTCTGTCGATTTGACCCAAACCAGATTTTTGCTAACAACAGTTCACAAAATCACATTTTGAGATTTATTGGTGCTTCACCCATTTTGAAAACATTTTTTCAATTTTAAAATTGATTATAATAGTATTAAAAATATGTCATAAAAAGTGTGTTTTCAAAACATTTTTTTTTATTTATTAAAACTCTATTTGTTTTGATGTAAAATATTTTTGTCAAAATTATTTTACTCATCTTCCCTAATTTGGTTGAACAAAAAACAAGTAAAACATTTTTTAAGAAAAATATTTTTGTATTATTTTCTCAAAAATGACTTACCATTAAAAATTTCGTAAACCAATTTTTATGAAATTGACTCTCACTGACTATGTTTTCAACACACTTAGCCTTTTTAAATAAATATCTTAACTCACTAAAAAAGTCATAAATGATATTTTATTGAATAAAAATTTATCTTTCGGCTAATAAAGTATTTTTATTTCAAGTGTCAACCAATGTCAAAAACAAAACGAAAGCGTTTTTCGTGTAGAATAAATTTACAAGAAAAATATTTTTGTATAAAATATTTTAAATTGAAACGAGCCTAAGTTATCTTAAAAATTTTAATTAATCAAAAGCAGATTTTGTAAACATGATTTTATGAAAATTATAAATAACACTAAAAATATTTTTTATTTTTATTTTCTAGCTAAAATATTTGTATGTGTAAAGCGGGTTTTGTAAACATGTTTTACATTTAAATCTTTTTTCTTTTCTTTTTTAATAAAAAAACTAACATGAAAACATTCGTCATTTTCTAATATTTCAACGCAAGTGAATGGGTTAAAAAAAAAAAAGACGGACGTGCACTATTAGCCATTATTGTCAACCATTTTAAATGTCATTAGTAGTCCCATTTGGTAATGTTTGGCTTTTTTTTTTGTTTTAACTAATAAAAGGACACATGCAAAGGCACATGAATGTTAATCTGGTAGATATATTTTGTATTTTTCGTTAAAGATAAATACATTTCAATGCATATAAATTCTCACTTTGTCTTGCAATATAAACAAGATGGTTGCAGATAGGGGGATTTGGTGATAGTCCCCCACTATTTAATTTGTCTTTCAAAAGGACAAGAATTATATAAGTACTTTCAAAACCCCTAATATTTTAAAAACTTGTTTCTTTTACTATATTACCTCATATCTATCACTCTCCTATTAAGCAATCTTCACTATGTATTTCAGAGTAAATTTTATTCTCAGATAAAAGTAAAATTTTACTCAATAAGAGTAAAATGTTACACTCAAACTAAAAGTAAAATTTTATCAGATGAAAGTAAAATTTTACTCAATAAGACTAAAATGTTACACTGAAACTAAAAGTAAAATTTTACTCAGATAAAAGTAAAATTTTACTCAAAAACTAGTAAAATGTTAAACTCTACACAAAAGTAAAATTTTACTCTGTATAAAAGTAAAATTTTACTCTGAAAAATGAGTAAACTGTGAAACTCTGAAACTAAAAGTAAAATTTTACTCTGGTTCTGTCAAATGAAAAAAACAGAGCAATATCAAATGAAATTAGATAAAAAACAACAAAAATAAATAAATAAAAAAAACAAAAACAAAACAAATTAATCAACAAATCAACATATCTAATTGAGAAGAAAAACTTCTAAAACTCGATCAACAATCACAAATCTCAATAAAAAGAATACATGTGTTCAACAACACTCATACACAAATATATATATACATATTCAAAACTCAACTGCTTTAAAAAATATGTATAGCAAACAACTCCGCCAAACATGCCTTTGTCGCCTCCTAGAACGGAAAGAGGAGGAACCTGAGCTTTCGCAATTCTTCTTCAATTCTTCTATGATAGCAACGACGGCTATGATGATTCCATGGGGACGAGATGTGGCGGTTCTTCTTATGGATCTAGTGGTTACCGGAATTACAGTGCACCGTGATCACGCTTTTCAACTAATCTGAGCTTAATTATCTGGATAAGAAAATTTAATTGATTAGAGTGACTATCTTAATGTTTGAGTGTTTATTATTGATTCTCTGCAAAACTAAATAATTGAACAGAAATGTATATATATATACAAATGGAATTGAACATATCAACCACATTAATTAAGGTTTTGGTACAAGAACAGCCTATCGACCAATATCAATTCTAATCAACACAATCAATCATTTATGAGTGTGTATATACACATACACACATATGCACATGAAATCATAATTTGAAGGTAAAAATGAGTATTATGATCAAATGTTAATCAAATTCAAGATCAATTAACAAGAACAGATCGCGGTTACCAAAATTGTCGAGAAACAGAGCTTCAGATCTGGAAGGAAATCATCATAGCCATCGTTGCTATCATTGCCGGAGAAGAATCTGGAAGTTTCCGAGAGAATCAATTAACAAGAACAGAGATCGCGAATTCGTCGGAAATACTCGCCGGAGATTTTGACTGTGAAAGGAAATCTAGCTGAAATCCAGAGAGAAGCTAAAGCCAAGTTGCAATCCAGAATATCTCGAGGAGGCTAAACAATTTAGCTATGGTTCGGAGGCTTATTGTACCTTAACATAGCTTTTGCCTTCTCCACCTTCACATTATCGAAGTAGAAAGCGCCCATTTGCGTAACAGAGAGAAATCTAAAGCTAAGTCGCAGCTCGATTTTCCGAATGTTGAGGGAAAATTTTTGAGATGTAAAAAATAAAGAGACAAATTGGGGAGAGAGAGCAGTTAAAGTGGAGTTGGGAGTGTTGGGAGAGAAGTGAACACAGAGAGTCGACTGTTTATAAAGTGAAGGGACGATGGGGATATAATAGTCATATAAAATATTTAAATAATAAATTTTGTCCTTTATGTAACACTTTATAATTATGAGGGGGTTTAGAAAGTATAATTTTTTTCTTAGTCCTTTTAACAATAAAAGGAAGGTAAAGGGGGTTTATAGCTAAATTTCCCTTGCAGATATAATCATAACAACAAGATTACAAACTCAGATTTTTTTTTATTCATAATTTTTTCATAAATAGAAATCAATAATTCAAATGCATTTCACTCATGAATTGCACATTTCATCAATTTAATTTCTACCACACAAACTCATTCTCAATAAATTATGGTTTCTAAGTCTGGTTCCTAGCATTTTTGTAATCACAATTGTTGCTACAATCTCCTTCATGTTTTCTTTACATAAACATCTCATTACAAGTTGTGGTTTTTTTTTTTTTAATCCAAGCCTTAGAACTTGTAGATGTGTTGTTCAAGCATCTAAACCCGCAATTTAGGCAATATAAATTATCATTAAAAAATAAATAAAAAGGCTTTATAGTTGTAGTAGATAGTAGATTTTTTTTTATAAAATTGGTATAAAAAATAAAGTGGGTTTCAATCCCACTAAAAAAGAAAAAAGAAACAAGGAGAGAGAGAGAGAGAGAGAGAGAGAGAGAGAGAGAGAGAGAGAGAGAGAGAAGGAAATAAGTGGTAATTGTTAAGAATGCTTTCAATAGTGGGTTTCAATCCCACTAAACAATTATGTATTTTAGTAACTAAGTTTATTTGTGGTAGGATTTTTAAAGTATTGGTGGTAATATGTTTTTGATTTGATTTTGTTTGACAAAAAAATGTTTTAATTTTTAATTTTGGTTAGGTTAATCATGTCATACGATTGCAATGAATATTATGCAGTTTGTTGTTACATATTGTCATGGGTAATTCTTTTGCCACATCATTTGCTTTCAAGACATATCATTTATTTATTTTTGTTCTACTCATTCCACACAAAGAAAGGAGGAATGATTGATCAAATGAGATTGATCATCAATAGGCATTCACACAAAGAAGAGGCAAAGAAGGAATCCAAATGAATGGATCAAATCTTGCAAATGCTATTAAGGCTTAGGGTTGGCTCTAACTTTTTAGAGGGCCTAAGACTTAACTCGTAAAATGGGGTGTCGATTCTCATACAATTGTTAAAATATATATACATTGGTAAAATAGTAACAATCTTAAATGTATTTGTTATAGCTTAATTCCTGCCTTTACCCATTTGGTTGTTGTATCCCACTTAGGTTCCGTGGATCCCGTTAATATATATTTGCTGTTGTCGCCCTTAATTCTTATTTTTGAGTTATAGGATGTAATGGGCGTGTTTGTTACAAGTTGGGAGTGTTTGGGAGCAAAGGGTTGTCGCCTTAATTTTTGTCCTTCACCGAGCGAAGCTTTGTCGCCGAGCGAGCTCTTTGTTTTTGGTCCTTCGCTTGCTAGGGTTTATTCGCCGGTGAGCGATCGCCTGGGTATTAGACCCGAGAGTATTTTTTCTTGGCTCGAGCGAGCGAGGTGTATGTTGAGTTTTTCGCCGAGCGAGCATTCGTCGCCGAGCGTGCTTCCGGGTTGCGCACTCAAGCATCAGATTGTTGGCTCGAGCGAGGCTTTCTATGCTCGAGTGAGTATTCTTGTGTCCGGTCGCCGAGCGACCACTTTTTTCGCCGAGCGAAGCCCGTTACATTTAAATAGGCAAAGCCGTTTTAAACTTCATTTTTTACCCTCTTTTGATCTCAAAACCCTAGGTCCGTGTTCTTCTTCCTCTACACACCTTTTCTCTTAGGTTTGATCTACTTAGAGTGTGTTTCTACCCTAGGTCCTTTGTTAAAGTTAGAGTGGGTCGAGGGCTTCACTTCAATCAACAATCTTGGATTTGGAGCACATTGGGTTTTCGCCATCTTCTCCATTTGAGTTCTTCACTCGAGGTAGGGATTTCCTACTCCATATTATAGGTTTTGTCCTAAGTTTTGGTATTTTTTGATATGTTGGTGTCGCTTGGTAATTTTGGAAAAATTAGGGTTTGAATTTTAATTTATAAAGGAGGATTTCCATCTATTAAACAACATATGTTTGTGTGTTAAATTGAGATAAATAAACCTTACGGTTGAATTTGTGAAAAATGGAAAAAGCCGTAATTGTTCTAATAAAATTAATTCAGATAGTTAATTTTGGAAAAATGTGAATTTGGTTTAATTCATGAAATTGGAGAAGTTATGAGATTATATTTGTTGATACATTTATTTCCTATTTAGAAATAATCGCTTTTAGACTATCGGTGGAGGATAGTCGTGATTGTTGTAGACATTGCATGTTGATTAGGGAAAACTGAAACTAATCACATTGATTGAGTCATTAAATATGACAGTTGAATTAATACAGCAAATCTGTGTATTGATTGAATATTGTGTATGACAAGTGTTTAATACATTATATATGCATATTGTTTGGGAGGAGATAGGGGATGTACTCCATGGTTTGAGGGAAGATAGGGGATGGACTCTCAAACTTGTTTAGGAGGAGAAAGGGGATGGACTCCATTAGTACAATAAATATGTGTACTTATTGATTTATGGAAGTGTTTTAGTATGAGCCTTGGTCTCATTTGAATTGTTGATATTGGAAGTAATGTTAATGTGAGATGTAGTCTCATTTTGTAGTTTGATCAGGTTCTGAGCCATGTCTGTATAATTGGAAAGTTGAATAATAATGAAAGTGAAACATGTCATGGACATTATTGTCATGAAACCAGATAGTGATGTATTTGATTATTTTGTGTCAACCATCTATCGAATGCTATTGTTTTAGTCAATTCATATATTTGGTTTAGTATCTTTCTACTGGGCTATGGCTCACCCTATACGGGAACATCATTTTCAGGTCCAGGTGATATGCTATCTCCAAGGACTTAGCTTGAAGGATTTGGAGTTGAAGACTCTTAGATTAGTTGTTATTTTGTTTTATTTGATATTACATGTAAACTCAAGCCAAGGGCTTAATGTGTAATTGAGTTAGTACTTAGACTTTTGTGTCCAAGTGTTAGCTTGAAAGATGTAAGCCCGTAGGGCATTTACTTTCTATTACCGTAATGTCTTTTAATAAGATTACTCGATAATGGAATAAGGTTTTGTTTTTCATAATCAATGCATGTTAATATTGTGTATATTATGGGTTTATTTTTAGGGCTACATTTTTATTTTTTGCTTGTACCTTCTATAAATTTGTTGATATGGTACACATAATTATTCACGTAAATCATAATTATTGAGATAAATTTTAAATATTTTTGATTATTAACACTATTAATTTATTCATACTTTTTCCTAAAATAGTAAATTAAATTGTAAAATTTGATAATTTCACTTTTAAAAAATTATTTCTCTAGAAACAATTGTAATTTGTATAGTCAAACAATATTGGGTAAATTATACAATAGTCCCAGTAGTTTACACGATTTGTCAATTTGGTCCAAATTAACACATTGTGTAAACTACAGGAACCAATTTGTCACATTGTGTAGACTTTTCATCCACCAAACTTAACAATGCTTATTTATTGGACAAAATGACACAATCATAAATTAAGGGACAAAATCGAGCAAATTGAAATAACATGAACCAAATTGACACATCATGTAAACTACAGAGGCCATTTGCATAATTTACCATCCATGTTCTATAAATAATTCATTCATTTGGCTAATAACCATCCATTATTTTTAAATAATTCACCAATTCAATTGTTTGTTTAAAATTTCATTTTAAACTAGAGCAAATTGTGACAAGAGTCCCCGTATTTTGGTCCTTATGTTATTTTGGTTCCTCGTAATTTCAATTGACTCGATTTTAACCTTGAATTTATGATTTTGTTTTAGCATTTTTTTTGTAAAAAAATTGCATATAAGTGACATGTGTCATATTTTTTAGAGTAAAATTATAAATTAACTAACCTCAGCGATTTAACCTTAACTAATTTAGTGATTACTTTCAGTCAAAAACACTAATGATATTATCAATTGGACCAAATTGATACAAAATTTAAAATTAAGAGTCAAAATTATGCCAATTGAAAGTGTAAGGATGAAAATAACACAAAGGGTAAAATATAGGTTATAGCGATCCTGGTTTTCCCTCCATTGATTAGTGTAATCCGGACTTGGTTCTGTGGATGTTGGTTGTTGTTTATATCATGTTTCCGTCCTTCTATACTTCGTATTTGAGTTATAGGTTGTTATAGGCAGGATTGTTGTGTTGCGTGTGTTTGGGAGCAAATGGTTGTCGCCTGTAATTTTGGTTCTTTACTTGAGCGAGGCTTTTGTCGCCGAGCGAAGCTCAGTTTTAGATCCTTCACTAAGCCAGGTTCCTTCGCCGAGCGAGAGTTGAGTTTTAGATCCGTGGCTCGAGCGTGAAGTCCTTCGCCGAAGCAGGGTTTGCGCCAAGATCGACCTCGAGAGTTGCAATTTGCCTGCGAGATTTCCTTCGCTCGAGTGAGCGAGATCTATGTTTTGGGTGTCTATGTTTTGGTTTTCTTCGAACGAAAGCATTCTGCCGCCGAGCATGCTTCGGCTGCACTGGTTTCGAATTGTTGGCTCGAGCGAGACTTTCACGCCGAGCGAGAGTTTTTGTGTCCGGGTTGCTCGAGCGACCAATCCTTCGCCAAGCGAGCCTGTGTTATATCAAGAGGCGCAGCTGGGAGAACACTTCACTTTTTTCATCTCTTTGCTTTCAAAATTGGCTCTTCCTCTTTCTACACTTACCTTCTCTCTAGGGTTTCATCTATTTTAGTGATCTTCACCCTAATCTCTTTGTATAAAAGATAGAGGGTGACTTGCACTTTGTTTTAATCAAAAATCTTGGATTTGGAGCACTTTGGATTTTGGTCATCTTCTCCTTTGGACTTCTAATTTCGAGGTAGCGATAACCCACGCCATCTTATGAGCTTTGTCTTAAGTTTTGGTCATTTTGATTAGTTGGTGATGTTGGGTAATTTTGGAAAAAGTTAGGGTTGTTGTGTAATTTATAAAAGAGGGTTTTCAAATATTTAAACCCATGTGTGTTTGAGACTTTGGAAAAATGGTATTATTATTGTTGAAATGGTGAAATCAAACCTTAGGGTTGATATTGAGAAAATGGGGATAATGCCCTAGTTATTAAAATCAATTAATTAGTATAATTAATTTGGAGAAAATATGAAATTGAGTTGAAATCCTTGAAATTGGGAAATTACGGACTAAATGGTGTAGTTGGATAATTTAATGACTCATTTATGGAATTGTTGATATTTTATCTGTTGATAAATTTATTATCTGTTTAGAGATAACTACTTTGGGCTATCGGTGGAGGATAGTCTTGATTGTTGTAGACATTGTATGTTGATTAGGGAAAACTGAAATTAATCACATTGAATATGTCATTTAATATGACGGTTGAATTAATACCTCAAATATGTGCATTGATTGATTATTGTATATGACAAGTGTAAAATACATTGTATATGCATAGCGTTTGGGAGGAGATAGGGATGTACTCCATGGTTTGAGGGGAGATAGGATGGACTCTCAAACTTGTTTGAGGAGGAGATAGGATGGACTCCATTAGTACAAAGAAATGTGTGTACTTATTGAATTATGGAAGTGATTCCTTTTGAGTTGTTATCTCATTTGAAATGGAAGAATGTTTTAATATGAGCCTTAGTCTCGCTTTGAATTGTTGATATTGGAAGAAATTGTAATATGAGATGCGCCTCATTGTATTGTTTGGCAAGGCCCCGAGCCATATTTGTATAAATGGAAAGTTGGATAAGTAACTGAAAGTGGAACGTAATATGGACATAATTGTCATGGAACTCAGACAGATATAATTGGTTTATAAGGGTTAACCATCTATCAAATGCTATTGTTTT
Organism: Camellia lanceoleosa; assembly: GCA_025200525.1. Taxonomy (NCBI): domain Eukaryota; kingdom Viridiplantae; phylum Streptophyta; class Magnoliopsida; order Ericales; family Theaceae; genus Camellia; species Camellia lanceoleosa. Next base: position 2,211 of record JANUSC010000766.1, on the reverse strand, counting down.
AGTCATTGTTTATATTTGGTTTAGTATATCTCATGGGCTTTGGCTCACCCTATATGGGACATCATTTTCGTGTCTAGGTGATATGCCACCTCCAAGGACTTAGCTTGGGAGGTTCTCGAGAGTTGATGACTCCTTTTGATTGTTTTGTTATTTGATATTACATGTAAATTCAAGTCAAGGGCTTAATATATAATTGTTAGCACTCACTTTTTGTATCCAAGTGTTGGCTTGAAAGTTGTAAGTCTGTGAGGGCATTTATTTTTGTCAACATGTAATATCTTTGTAAGAATACTCGATGAATGGAAGAATATTTTATTCTCTTATATCAATGCATGCTCACATTGTTGGGTTTTATGTTTTGTTTTGAGGGCGGACAACTTGGTATCGAGCGCACGGCTTTGAATACTTTGGGTACGGGAAGTGATTAGTATCACAATGGGTTCGCCTCGCTTGTTAGAGACTTAGATATAATGTTATGTACTTATGTGATAACATGTTTACGTGACTATATGGGTATGGAATGTAGTTTCTAGGATGTTGATTGATCCTTGGGTTTCGAGTCTTATTGGAAAAGCACATCAATGTCGCTTAACCGAACTCTAGCAACGCTGGGACCTGGCTATTATCCAGAATGAAATTGTGAGGTGCTTATGTAATTTTGTGCTTACATGAGTGAATTATCGTTGTCCAATGCATTAGGACGCGAATAAAGAGAAGCCAAGACATTTGTTAATGTGCTAACGTCTTTGTTACCTTTATTAGGATGTCAGGACGAGGACGAGGATGTGGTAGGCGTGGTAGGCAGGAGATGCCTATACCGGATGAGATTCCGGAGCAACATGAGGGTGTTGGTCAGGCCAATGTGGCCGAACCAATGGGCCAACAGGCTATGAGCACCTTAGCCCGCGAGATAGCAGGAGCATTCAGGGAATCCATGGGCATTCTCAGAGCTGAGAATCAAGCCCAGGCCTATGTTGCAGATGCAGGGCCTTCTTTTCTAAAGATGGAGTTTTTCCGGTCTAACCCGGATGAGTTTGTAGGTGATCCAAAAGATCCACTTAAGGCGGATGAATGGCTCGAACAGATAACGAAAACGTTCGAGATGCTTGGCATCGAGGATTGGCTTTGAAGGTGACCTTGGCATCTTTCTAGTTGAAGGAGATGCGTGTCAATGGTGGAAGTTCAAGAGAGGTCATGTGGTGAGGGACTTAGGAGGCCTTGTAGATGTTTTAGGAGAAGTTCTGCCTCCAAATGGCTGGCGAAAGGTTGAGGGATCAGCCTCGCCACTTAAACACCGAAGTTCATCAATGGCCGAAGCTTGAGGTCAAGATTATTAGTTTATCCGTGTTTGCACTCGAGCTTGTGGCATCTGAAGAAGAACGCCAAGAACCGAATTTGAGAAGAAGATGAGGCACGACCAAGATGAGAGTTGGAGGTTCTATGACCTCGATTATAGGGCGCCTTTGTGGATGCCGCCCATATGGAGATTATGATGTAGTAGGAGGAGGAGAGACAAAGGGGCTCCAAGAGGAGTCGATAGTCAGGGGACGGTAGGAGGCGAGGGGTCCTAACCTCGCCAGCCTTAGGGTGCTTTTGCTAGATCGACCTTCCCTAGCGTTTAGCAGCCTCTCGGGAGAGGCAACAGAGAGACATTACCTGCTTGCCAAATGTGGTCACCGGGCCACAAGTCTCCAACCTTTGTCCGCAGTATGGTGAGTGAGGGCGAGAGAAAATTATTTTTTATTGACCTCAGAGCGAGCTGCAGAAAGTGAGGCCACCAAGCTTGAAATATCTGCGGTGGTCGTGCAAGGCACTCGAAGAGGTTTTTGCCACCGCAGCTTGAGTGGCACATCCGGTGCATCCGGTTTGAGGTGCAGATTTAAAGCCATCACCACTTTCACTTCATTGTGCCTCGATGGCCAATCGTGTTTCATCATCCCAGCCACGCGCAGCAAGAATCTTATATACTCCTAGGGGTGAGTGTGTAGATCAGTAGGACCTTCGTGGCGTATGCGCCAGGTATGCGCGTTCATCAAGCTACAGATCTTTGTATCGGGGTTCCATCTGCTAGAGAGGTACCTTGTTTTGCAACTCGGGTTATTAAGTTAATGTAATATTGATACCGGTTATCCCATTCCTTGAGTATTCGCCGACGGTATCTGCTGGGTTGAGTTGGCGGTAGCTTAGTATCTCCTATTTGTGTTGTATCAC
>JANUSC010000765.1:0-47754 GCA_025200525.1 Camellia lanceoleosa | reverse complement strand
GACGGCGTAGTGAGGGTTCGAACTCATTGGTAAGACAATTTATATGCCAATATGTGCCTTGCTTGTTATTTTTTGGTTGGTAATTACCCGTGAGAAACGATGGTAACGTGATTGTGCTTCCTAGCATGTGTTCAAATGAAGTGATTAAACTCTAAGTATGATAATTCTAAACTAAAGAAAATGATATATGTGATATTCTAACTTTTATGCTATAGTTATATCTTCCTGCTTAATAATGTTTAAATCAGTGATTTTAGGAAATTACCGTAATTGAATATTTTGATAAGATGTGTTTTAAGTGGATAATTAAAATTGTGTTACAGATGACCGGTTGTAAGAAAAGTTATGCATATAGTGACCCCTCTTAAAATTGTATAAGGAGTTAAGTGAATGTGATTTTGTTTCCTACTGATTGTTTAAATAGATGGGGGATGGACTTACACATTAGCTATGCTTGGAACCTTGAAATAACATATAATTAATATGATTTTGTGAACCGAAGAAATTAATGACAACTTCACGAGGAATCGAAGAACTATTGTTGGTATCTAATCAAGATTGTTTATGTGTAATTGGGATTTAATTACAGAATCAGACCAGACTGACCTCTCAGATTCTCGTAATCAAATCCGCAATCTATAATCTGTTCTGTTTATATATGATCTGTAATCTGTAATTGAGACTTCTTATGAGTAATAGTCGAATGACATGAAGAATCCCGCCTATAATACGTGTCTGCCCGTATGACACTCGTAAAACAATAGATAAGCATTAATTAATTGGACATCGAACCTAAATGAGTGGTAATCTGAAAAGTTACTGCAAGAATTAGAATCCGCCTCAGGTTTTAAGAATTTAAGATTGAGAAATCATTTCTGTGATATATCTCTGTGCAAAACTGCAAATGTTGCAAATTGCCAATTTAGTCCTCTATTTTACATTGGAGGTGATAACCTGAACTGTTCTGTACAATATAGCGAACTTTGTTTAAAAAAAAAAAGGAAAAGGAAATGGATATGGACATGGGAGTACTCTATATTAATGATGGGTTAACGATATGTACTGGGCATTTATTTCCTATTGCATGCATATATAAGTAAATTTGTGCAATACACACTATGTGCTTATGAATTGATTTACTATCTTGTTGAATTAATCTTGCCAAGAATTTTATCGTTATAATTGCTGGGGTTCTAGATATTATGGAACCCAAATGGATGTGATTAATGTATACCCATCAAATTATGAGCCTATTTAATGAATTGCAGAACCTACGTATGAGGAATAATCGACACTCTATTTATGCTAATTGATGGGCGAACGACTAGTCTATAATTTCAGATGGTTGTTTACTAATCCAATCGTAATTATAAATTGTGAATATGAAACCCTATGGTTGATCTTGTATCGTTCAGTAGGAAGAGAAAGAATTATCTGAACTATGGAACACTGAAATGACTAAGAAGAGGCCAAATTCATTTGTGCTATAGCAAGAAGAAATGCTTATTGAGAGAGGATGTACATTTTACTGTTATGACTGATTAACTAAAATGAATTCAAATTTAATTTCTAGCTCTATCCTTGGATGGCTTCTTTTGCTCAAAGAGATGATTGTTCTACCTAACGTTATTGCTTAGATTCGAACATATAATGGTATGATTAAGTGGCTATCATGGCACACCTGCATGAACACTAGTTTAATACTAGCATGACTGTTTGATTTGGGGCATGGTTCTCTTTGTACCTCTGTACTTAGAAGTAATGTGATAAGGAATTAACAATGTGTACTGAGACCTTTCTTTCTGTCGTATGAACTGTGTTAAAGATTATTACATATAATTCTGAACCAATATCATGGTAGGCTTTTGGAATGCTTTTGGAAATTGAGGAATACAAAAAAAAAAAAAAACTATATATGACTTTAGTTAACAACTTGTCTCTAAGTGATTCGTAAAATGTGAATTACCCAGTAATGAAATTGCATATGAACTATTAGTACTGGGACGATCTCGATAGGAACATAAAAAAAAACATATTGTGGTTGGAATTAACGTATGCTACAGAATACCTGAATTACGTGCCTCATGTGCTTAAGGAAATGATATCTATTATGTTCTGTATTTGGCAATTGTATGTTTCTGTCTTTGAGAATTACTGTTATAACACTTATCGACAGAAAGTATGGTGATTATATACCCTGCCTACTGGGGATTATGTGTCTAGGATGTCCTGCTATGGACAATTGTAGTCTTACCTTGCTCGACACATGATACTACAGAATGTATATATGGAGTTGTTATTTTTATTTCGCATGGTCAAATAAACACCGGGTTACTAGTTAAATAAAACTAGGAGATGCTTGTTGTGGTGAGAACTTTTGAATAACTGTAGTAAATACCAAATTAAGCTTTTCATTGTTTGATCTGAGTTGTTATGTGTATATCTATAATAGAAGTAGACACTGGAGGAGACCGAGATTTCTAATTGTTATAATGCTAAAACAAGTTTTGAGGGACCAAACTTATTTTAAGTGGGGGAGAGTGTAATAATCCGACCCTCATATCTGTTTCTGGAATATTTTCAATCCCTTATTCTGAGCATTTAAATGCTTACGGTGAAATTTTATGTGAAATTGAATTTAATTCAGTGAATCCTATGGTTATGGATGCATATCTATTTAATAAGAGAAAAATCTGTCACAATTATAATGTTTGAATCAGAAATTGGAAGCCTTGGAGACTTAATTATCTGAAATTGATTTTACATTTGGGATCGGCATAATTTTTAAGTCATAATATGATTTTCTGTGAAATTTCAATTTGGAATGATTAAACTGATTAAATTTCGTCTTATTCACTTTTTATATATAAGTGCTAATGCTTCTTATACATTGATGTAGACACCCCATTTTTGACCGTCCTCAAGATTTGGATGTCACCGCTTGAACACTCGGTGATTATCCATGTTTGCGTTCGTTTGGAGTTCCCGGAGTTCTCGGCTCGCGCGCCTTGCCTCGGGACCTCCGAACTTGACTGTTTTGTGTCTGGTTTTGCACCAAACACTTGTGCTTTGCCTTTTAGGGGCAGGGAATGCCTTCTGAGGCATCCCCACATACCACCGGCTGTGGCTAGAGGCCACCGGTCGGCACTATTTTGTGCCGGTCGGCACTCTTTTTGGCAAAATTACCATTTTGCCCTGCCGACCACTGTACAGCTGCTTTATGAGATATTTTTAGATAGCTGTATCACCTTTTGCTCCCCTCCATACACGTGTATGGAGGGATGAGCCCTTAGTTTGCTTAGCTTGTAAGCTTTGCTTGCTTATATAAGCAAGGCTTCTCCTCTTGGCTCAAGGTTAGACATTAGAGGGCAAAACCAGAGCTTATACATACATATATATATATATATATCTCCTTCTCTCTCCTCTTGTGTGTGTGTTTTTGGACCAAAAGTGTGATTTAACCTTACTTTTGCACCATTACACACACTACTACACCTTAATCCGAGATTGGGAGGCTTGGAGGTTTGTTTTGTGTGATCTTGGACTGGTTTTGATCACTAAAAGAGGGCTGGACCATTTGTTCTTCAAAGGATCTTCAAGGGTAAGAACATCACTTTAGATTCCCCATTCTTGCAACTAGTTTCTACCCCTCTTGTCTTGTGTTTTTGGATTTGTGTTTAACATAAAAAAGGCTTGTTTTTCCTTGCTCAAGAACATTCATCAAGGTTGTTTTGTGGTTTGGATAGGGTCTCACCCTTTTAGGCCTTGTTTTGGCCATTTTGTTGCCTTTTCTTAAGGTTTTATTTGCTTGGTGTTTTGAATGCCACCACCGAAAACCGTGGGTTTTCAAAGGTGAGGGAGGTATTTTGAAGTTTCAAATAGGGGAGGGACACCCCTCTCCCCCTTGACCTTTGCTTGGCTTTGTATTTGGCCTAAAGAGTAGCATGTATGTATACTTGTATCTAGCTTCATTTCAGAATTTTTTTGAGTGTTTTGGAGTATATTCAACCTCTGTTTTTGGTCGGATTTATAGCCCTTAGCATGTATTTTATACTTGCTTTGAAATGCTCTATTATGCTAGGAAGCATGCCATGCATCTAGGCCATGTTCTTTGCATGTTTTGGCTTGGTTCCATAAGGGTATTAACATCCTATTACCATGCATAAGGGTCGGGAGCCACTGATTTTGCCATGAATAGTGTGCTTGACATGTTGGTTTTGCATTTTAGGCTTGTAAGCCTTATGTATTTTGGTTCCTAGCATGTTCAACATTGATCATCCTCATGATTTGGCATCATTTGTGACCCTATTTCAGTCCATAAATCATGTGTGCATGTTTACACATGTGACCAATTTCATGCTTTAAGGGTGTGCTCATGTATGTCTAGGACTTGGCATTGTATATGCTTATGCATTTGGGGCATTTTGGGGCTGTCATATGAGGGGATTTGGGTGTCATTTTGTGTACCAAAATCTGTTTTTGGTTGTTAGATTCATGCCATGAGTGGTTGTGTAAGGGATGGTTAGATGCTCTCTTAGGTGCCCTTAGTTTTGGGCTTATTGGCTTGCATGCTTGTATGGCATTTTGCCCATGATTTCAGTCCATTTCGGCCATTGTTTTGGGGAGGATCGAGACCTCCCCCATGGTGGTTAAGGCCACCATTGTATGCTCATTATATGCTTGTTGCATGTTTGGTTCACTAGGTGTTGTGGCACAATGATTCCATTGCATACTTGGCTCATGTTTGCATCACACTAGCATCTCATGCACTTTGGCATTTTGCATGCTTAATATGTTAGTTGTGTGGTACTTAGTTTGCTAGCATCCTAATTTATAATGCATTATTGATGCATGTTTACATGAGTTGCACTTCATTACTTGGTTTGGGGTGTCAAACCAAGTGTGGGAAATAAAGGGGTGTTTGTACCTCAAGTGACAAAACACACCTTAATTCCCATGTCACTAGGGCTCTTGACCTTAGCATGATAGGGCCATGGTTCCCATGTTTGTGTTGCATGCATTTTTACATCAAAGTGCAATCTTGGTTCCTTAGGCTATCATGCACCAAGGTGCACAATTGTTAGCCCTAGAACCAAGAGCCATGTTCCCTTGAGTCCCATTCATGATAGGAAGCATTGGCCATGCATAAATATGCTCAAAAATCCGATACCATGCACTGCTGCCTGCTGTTGCTGTCAAACTGTCTTCTGCAGGAATTTTGTGCCGACCGGCAGGAAAGAGTGCCAACCGGCACTGCATTTCTGGCCGACAGATTATTTTGCAGCCGGTGGCCACCACAAGCAGCCGGTGGCACTTAGCAACATGCAAGGAAGGTGTTCTGGGGCTTTGGAAAATTTTTGGAGAAGCAGGGCAGTAAAAACAGAGGTGGCAGTGGCACGGTGTAGGCTTTTCCGGGCAAGTCGCGACGAGCATGCACCATTCGCACATCCCGAGGCAGGGCTGAGGCCCTCTTTCTTTTATTTACTTGATTTAATTTTAGTAATTAGAATTTTGTAATAATTTATTCATTTATTCTTTGGACTGTATTATTCTTTCGGTCCCTCCGAGCGAGGGCATAATTGTAATAAGTGTGGGTGAGTGGGTGTATGTCTTCCAACCCCCATTTCTTTCTCCCTTTTATTTACCTGCTTACAATGGTAGATTAGGGCACGTCTATCTTAGCATACCTTATGCAATGCATGCGTGCATTCACGCATTTGTTTACATGCATCGGGCTCGGCACATCATGCAAACTGCATCGCATTTCGGCCCAATTGAATACGTGGTAGTCGTTGCATTTCATGTGCCATGTTTAGGGTAGCCGAGCCTATTCTAGATTGCATCTATGCCTGTGTCGCATTAGCCACTTAACATGAACTAGGTCATGCATGTTTGCTAACCGGGTTTTGTTTTTGGCACGGAGTACGATGTAAGTATTTTACGCTTTAGCATACCACATGCGTGTGAATGTTGCCATGACAGTATGATTGCCATGCGGCTAAATGCTTATGTGAGATAAACTGTTTGAATGCCTGGGTGGAGGTTGATTGCCCGAGTTGGAACAACTCATTGAAATCCATATTTTAGCCTACTTAAGTAGTAGCAAAACCAAACACGTTTTCGGAGACAAAACGGATAGGCAATGTTTATTGCCAAATTAGGCAATCTAGTCTATACTTTTGTGTTGTGCGCATCACATAGTAATTCTAGGTTAAATAACCGGAATAAGAACGCATAAAGTTTTCAAAAATGGATATCACGGTTAGTAGAGGCCGGTCTTCAGACCGGGCGAAAGGGGGTGCTCATAGCTGACCTTCCCAATCGCATCTAAGCTCCCCGAGCCAAGACCACTTTGGTGATGACGGACATGTGGCCTTCGCATCGAGTCGTGGTTTCCTAAATTCCCCGTTTTAAAATATTTAGGTGGCGACTCTGTAATCTGGCAAAGCAGTCCATGTTTGGCACTACTTTTCAAAATCTGTTTTTTCTTCAAAACGATTTGCCAGAGTTGGACTCTTTGGTTCAGATTAAGAACCGCAACAAACAAAAGAGGGAGTCCGAACTGTAGCATAGAGGCCCCACGGGCGCTGTTACAATTGACTTGGGAAAACCATCACTCAAAAATATCTCCTAGAGAGAAAAATTAGAGAAGAAGAGGATTGAAGGGAAGAGAAGAAGATTGGGGAAATTAAGAGGCTTGGTAGGGAATTGAATCAAGGTATGTAAACACCATCTTAAATTAAGCTCTTTCTTGGGTTTGAGTGAGTTTGCTCTTCTAATTGGGAGAGCTAGAGGTTATGTTGAAGTTTTGTAGAAGATGATTGTCTAATTGGGGAAATTATGCTTATCATGTAGTTGTTTTGGAAATTAATTTGAGTTATGGAGAAATTACACCTTGCTTCCTTGTTAATCTCATGTAGATACTCATCTATGTGGTTGGATTATATGGTTACATATGTGTGTGTGTGTGTGTGTAAGAAAGTTAGAAATTCCATGGAATTGGATTGTGATTGATTCATGAATTCAAAGTAATTAAGAACCTAAGTTGATTTATGATTCATTTTTCATGTGATTTTGAGCTTTAATCTTGTGTTAAATTGATCTATTTTGAGCCTTGCTATGTATTCTCTAAATTGGGTTTTGTGTGAGTTTCGGACTGCCAAAACAGGGGCTCGGCCGCACGTGCGGAGGTCATGGCCGCACATGCAGGCAAGAGAAAAAAATGAGATTTTGCATTCTGCTATGGTCGCCGGTGAGAGGGATTCACACGTGCGGTCCATGTCCGCACGTGTGGAGGGGACGGCCGCACATGCGGCCCATGTCGGGAAATCTCGTCTGTTTCGTTTTACGTGCTTGATCCTCTTATATGTTTGAAATCAGTATTTGATGCTTTTTGATGTTTGTAAACGTATTCGAAGTAAAACGAGTCAGGAAATAGTTTAAAATGAAATGAACTAATTCTTGTATGGCATGCATATGTAGGGCACCTACCAGAGGGATTATCGCCCATCCATGCACCGTGAGTAATAGTACGGCAAATGTACATTTTATTTACCGTTAATGACTATGGTTACTAACGCCTGCTTTTGTGTAAATGAGTACATTAACATTTATATCGTTGAGAATCGGTGTGAACTTGTATAAATGTTGGAAGATTTGCATACATCGGTATGACTTTGGAACCTTTCGCTTTGTCACTAATGAACATTAACACTCATATCAATAAGCAAACCACGCCATTCTTAAGAAATAAATGGAACTTATGTCCATCCGTAAAGGATGGTACTTGTGTGAATCAAGATTATTCGGTTGTATTATACATGAATCTAAGGTTATTTAGGACCTATAATATGAACACAAAGGTCTACCACTGTTATATGACCCACGTTCTGATATGAACTATTCTGTCTCTATTGACCATACTGTCATGATACATGCGTCTTCCGTTACAAATGTTATGGATACTCTATTATCTGCAAGTTAGCTATATTGATTCATAAATCTAATAAATGGAATGTATGTACATTATTTATGGGACCTATGGTATCTCCAGATTCTCGAATGTGTTACCTTTTGCTAACAATTATCAGTAATGTTCTGTTAAACCTATATTACCGATGGTAATTCATGTAAATAATGGGAAGAATGTAAGTAATTTCAGATGATGTCGGGTTAACTGCTCGATGATTTCGGTATGGAGCAAAGTGTCAGATTTTAACTAAGTGCTACACTTTGGTGGGAGCCACCTCTAGAACTGTGACGAGCCACTTCTTGAGTCCATACACATGTTATTTTTGGGCCGCTAGGCCGCTCATATTATTTCGCCGCTAGGCCGCTCATTTCTGGGCCTAGGCCGCTCATATTTCGGGCTAGTAGGTCGCTCAGATCTGTTAGGCCTATGGTCGCTTCATACATTAGTGGGCTTTAAGCCATTTTGTTAAGAAAATCGACCCATGGTCGCTTCCGAAGTAATTACGTAATGTGGTTAATCATACGCCCGCAATTACATGCTTTATTACTCAAGTTAAACATTACATTATTTATGTACTATTATTCACCGAAGTTTCACTCATCCTCAGATTTTGTTTGTTTCAGAGGTAATCAACCAAGAGACCACCGACCCTTAAGGCTCGCTCTCTCTTGTCAACCTCGGTGTGTCTGTGCACTTAGTCAAGCCCGCATATTTTGTAACATGTTGTTAGTTGTTTTTGGATTATGCTTTGGTGCCTTTCATTAATATTTTTGTTATACGCCCAATTGTGGGCCGAGTCAAGTATATGTGTGTAAGTTTTCCGTGATATTATTTACCTAATGTGATGTGTGATCCCGCATAATAGTGGTAGCTCAATGGAATATATTTTTTGTTATCTAGTGCTTTCGCTCAGCCCCATAATGCTATATATATCGATTTTATGCCTGCTTCGATGTAGTCATGACCAAAACTTTTAGGGCGTTTTGGGGCGTGATATAGGTAGTACGTATATAAGTCTCCCACAAAAATACATTATGGACACCATGAACGAACACACATTACATACATCCCGACACCTCGAATCAACACACAATACATAAACATAACAGCTTAGACAGACAAATATTAGCGTATAACTGACAAACTCATTACGTAAACACTTAGTCTAACACGCATATTACGACACGCGTGACCTAATATTGCCAAGTGTAGACATTAACACCTAATTCGCGCTTAAATCGGGCGGGTGGCTTAGAGTCCGAATAATCCGAAAGCTCAGCCGAGACAAGTTCAGATCCTCCATGATACCCTTCATAGCCGCAACATTTGGTTCTGCTTTTTCTCGGGTATCCTTCTTAACTATGTATAGTCAAGATATCGCGGGCTAACCTACGGCGCATTTGAGAAATCTCACGCTAGTCTTTCACATAGTCGCATCAACATTATCGATCTTCCTTTGGATCTCAACCGAACGTGCTTTTGGTACCTTAAGTTGATTTTCCCGACTTAAGGTTTCTAGTCGCATTCGCCTATAAATAGTGCGGTCCACTTGAGATGAGCAAATACGATAAACCATATCCTATTTGATTATCGATGGCTCCATACATGAACCTCCTCGAATCGATAATACTTGGGCATCAAAAATGTCGCTTCCCAAACCTATCACGATAACCACAAGCATAATCTAAAACAAGTATTCCTCCCTCCCATGAATCGCCAAGATCGCCACGCCCCTTCCCTCCTCATCGTGAACTGCCACCCTTTGCAAGTTCCTACCACCTTCGCGATTCCCACTCCCTCCCATGAATCGTAGCCATGCTAATTTTTAAAACAATGAATGATAATTTCAGAGGGCTAAATGAGTTGTAAGGTTGTATCTTCACCTTTAGTCATTTATATAGTTGGTTATGAACGGCTTTAGAAAGATGCCTCGCATGACAATCCCACATATACGAACAAGGTATGAGTTGTCACTAGAATGAAAAACAGAGAAAAGCAAATCAGGTACCAAGTCACGGACTTGACAATCCATCTCATATACCGACAAAATAAGGGCATGCTCAATGTAAGGTAAATCGCTGAATTCATCGCTGCTATGTAACTTTCTCAATCGAGAATCCCACATATATCAATAAGAAATGAGTTGTCACTATAATAAAAATCGAGCAAAAATGGAGAAAACCAAAGCGTGCACCAAGTCACATAACTTGACAATCCATCCGCATATACGGACAAAATAAGGGCATGCTAATCAGAAGGTAAATCGCTGAATTCACTGCTATGTGACTTTCTCAATTGAGAATCCCACATATATCAATAAGAGATGAATTGTCACCGTAAAAAAAATCGAGCAAAAAATCAAGAAAACCAAAGTTCGCAGGCACCAAGTCACATGACTTGACAATCCATCCGCATATACCGACAAAATAAGGGCATGCCGATCAGAAGGTAAATCTGAATTCACTGTTGCCATGTGACTTTCTGAATTGAGAATCCCACATATATTAATAAGAGATGAGTTGTCATTGTAAAAAAAAAAAATCGAGCAAAAAATCGAGAAAACCAAAGCCTGTGCACCAAGTCACATGACTTGACAATCCATCTGCATATACGGACAAAATAAGGGCATGCTCATTGTAAGGTAAATATTGTGACTTTCTGAATTGAGAATCCCACATATATCAATGAGAGATGAGTTGTCATTGTAAATAAAAAATCGAGTAAAAAATCGAGATAACCAAAGCTCTGCACTGTGTCACATGACTTCACAACCCATCTGCATATATATCGACAAGTCTCCACGATTTGACTACTCAATGTGTGGAAAAATGAAGCTTATGTAGGCAATGTTGTGTTTCACTTAGCTATGCATCATTCATTGTTACGACCTACTATTTGTATTTCATTGAAAAGTATGACTATTTGAATTTTTGTTGTCATTTGGAATTATTTTAAAATCAACTTTTGAATATTCAATTTGTAATATTTTGGGAAACATTTACAATCTCAACTGTTGAAATCAACTTTAAAATAATGGTGGATCTTGTGAGTGAAACGTGGGTTAGGTAGGAGTACTTGGCCACCAATGTTTGTGAATATCATGGTGCATTCAAATCTGTCCAGAAAACTGGTGCATTTAAATCTGTCTAGAAAACTGTGTTACACAGTAATTTCGGAAGTGTTGTTCTCTTTGGGTATAAGTCCTAAAAATAACAAATCACTTCATTAGAACCGGTTAGAAGTCTAGTTTCTTACATTTTTGCCTTGCATTGATTGCTATTCTATACTAAGAGAATCATTAATTTCTTTAAAAGGTAAAAACAACTGCTTGGATATAATTAATTGTAAATAGTGATTTTCACAAGCAAATCAAGTAAAACCAATTGGGTTTTAAACTTAGTCCCCAACCGACCAACCACTTGGCTTTGAGCTTGTTTGTCCAAACTCGGTTTAGTTTTCGTCAACCCCCATTCCTTACCAGAGTCATCATTTGTAATCGACTTATAGGAATTGAAGGTGACTCTTTCTTCTTTCCTGATAGAGATTGAAATTCTTTACGTAGAGGATGCCTATTTGACGAGACCCAGTTAAGGGAAGCTTTTTACCGAGCTACCTGTTCTGGTTTATGTGTTATTAAAGGCGGTAGCTCGTTTGTCTGAACTTCATTAATCCCCAACCGACCAACCACTTTGCTTTGAGCTTGTTTGTCCAAATTTCGTTTAGTTTCCTCGTCAACCCCCATTCCTTACTAGAGTCATCATTTGTACCGACTTACAGGAATTGAAGGTGACTCTTTCTTCTTTCCGATGGAGATTGAAATTCTTTACGAGAGGATCCCTATTTGACGAGCCCCAATTGCTAAGCTTTTCACCGAGCTACCTGTTCTGTTTTATGTGTTATTGAAGGCGGTAGTTCGTTTGTTTGAACTTTATTAGTCCCCCAACTGGACCAACCACTTGGCTCTGAGCTTGTTTGTCTAGCCCCCGAAGTTTAGTTTTCTGTCAACCCCTCATTCCTTACCAAAGTCATCATTTTTACTGGACTTCCAGGAAATGGAAGGTGACTCTTTATTCTTTCCTGATGGAGATTGAAATTCTTTACATAGAAGATCCCCATTTGACGAGCCCCAATTAAGGAAAGCTTTTCACCGAGCTACCTGTTCTGTTTTATGTGTTTTAAGTATTCACATAATTCAACATACATTAATCCATTCATTAATCCAGAACATTCATTAACTCATTGCAATTGAATAAAGAAAGTCATGAACTAATAAATGTGTAATTTATAAATGTAGTTATTTCATAAACTTCAGGTTCATAAAACAAATACCTGAAATACATCCGTACGTTAGATAAACAACAATATTGTCTTACACACCAGTAACGAAGATATGACACAACATACAAACATATATGAAAGATAACGGTGTTTGATTTTCATTCCTCATCCGACATGTAGTAGTCGAGAGATATTTTTCATTGTTTAAGACATTATTTTGCTCAATCATCGTGGAAATCTCTGCTTGCTTCGCCATTTCGTGGCTAGTCAAGCATGAAATGTCGACATCTCTCGCATCAACATTCTCGTTATTCTCCTTCTTAATTCTACTAACCGCTTCATAGTCACTTACATTTCGCCTAGCCATGGTCAATGAACGATTTATGAGGTACCGTGCTCCAAAGTTACGTACATCATTAAACAATCCTTCTTGCTTCGTTACCCTGAACGCCCATTCTGCTTGGATACCAGCATAATAATCCTTTGGACTCGAGTACTTTTCGCTCTTGTAGTCATAGGTAAATGGAGGTAGCAGCCACACTTTCGGATTTCTTTACCGGTGTGAACTTCCTGCACCTCTTGAAGACGTTGTTCATAAAATAAAATAATTAATAATAATAGTAATTGTAGATATATTACTATTGTTATGACTTCAACAAACATCATACTGCGGGTATCGCTATTTATAGACATCATAGTGGGGGTTAACTAGAGATGATCTGGTGACGATAATGCATGCTGGGGCACTATGGAAGAAGTGATATGTAGCATTTGTGTCCTTTAAAACTTTTGGGAAATGTATTTGAATCCATTATTTTGTTTTGGGAATCTTTGGTGTTATTGAATGTTGGTTTTGAAGGAGTATAATCCGATTTAATCTTGTTGGGTTTGGTTGTTCGTGTTTGTTCTGGTCTAAAGTTCCTTAGAAACTTAGAAAGTTTGCCTTGGGGTCAACACTAGCCTTTCTAAGGGTCGACCCTTGCATGTTGTAATGTTTCTGGAAGTGTCGCTGGAATATAGGGTCAACACCAGCCTTGGTGGTGTCGACACCTGCCTCTTGTTGCTGTCCACAAGGGTAGACACCAGTCTGGGGGTTGACCCTCTTGTGTTGCGTAACTGGTATGTTGGTGGTCGAATAGGGTCGACACCACTCGGTGGTGTCGACACTGCATGTTTTTTTTTCAGATTTTTAATGGTTTGGGCCTTACCTTTGGGGGGTTTTGGGCCTATTATTTTATTGACCTTGGGGCTACTTCTATAACTATAAATAGGACCCAAACATAATTTCATTTCCCTTTTTTCCACCTTCCTCTCTCTCAAACCGTGAGCCCACCTCTCTCCCTAAAATCAAGTTTTTGGCACTAAGATCCCTAGATCTACTCACCTAGATTGATTGTTTCACCATGGTCCTTGAGAAAAGTGTAGATCACGACGAGGGCTTCCTCTTGGTCTGATTGGTTCGTGGTTTCATCGCCATTGACTTTTGGGTCATCATCTCTTAGCTTCAAGAGGTAGGGATTTCTTTGATTCTTTTCAATGCCTCTACTATAGATAGATATATGGTATGTTTTTATTGCATAAAAACCTTGTGGTATGGATTCATTTTTGAAAATCATGTTAGAGGGTATAAGATATGGGTGTAGAGATTGAAATTTCATGAGGTGAAGGATGTTGGGTTAAATTGGGGTGTGATTTAATATATTCATGAATAGGGAGTCAAAGCCCTAAATTTTTGTAGCAATGTCTAATGGATAAGAAGGGATGGAATTTGTGAAATAATTATGTTATCAACTTATGAAATGAGGTTAATGTGTTGGAATTTGATTTAAGGTTTAATTGGATCTTACGATTTGGGTATTATTTTGGTGTTGGATTGATTACGTTTTAATACAATAAATTAATAAATTTGTTAATTGTAAAAGGGGATATGACCGTGAAATTAGATTAGAAATGAATTACATTACCATTAAATAGAAATGATGTAAATTATAACTTGCCGCCATGATAGAAATCTCCTATTTAAAATGATGGAAAGTGAATTGGTCATATTTTTGTGAAATGAAGCAAAATTGGATTTAAGGCATAAGGTGGAGAATATTATTGCAGAAGAAAAAGGTAATTGGTTTTGTAATGGAAGGAAGGAAACGTTAACATAATATGAGTCCCGGAGACTTACTTGAGTTTGGATCACTAATGCTTTACTTCTTTGTTGTTGATTGTTAGACTTAAAACCTCATGAGAATTGAATTGCAAAAACACATGCGTTGAAAAACAAACACATAGAGGTTTTGTCCTTGGTCATCGGTGGAGGATGACATTGTTGTGTGGAATGGTTACGTGTATGTTTTACGCTTGAGTTGGTTGCACTTTGTTGTGGTTGCGTGTATGCATTGCATTTGTTGGTTGTACCTTGTCGTGTTGTGATGATCGAAAGGGGTGTAATGCGCGAGAATCGAGGTACTATTACCTTCCGCCTAGCGCTCGAGAATTGGTCGCTTAAGAATCGAGGTGCCATACCCTTCCAAATTAGCTCCGGTAAAATGGAGCAGAGGTACCATTCCCTTCCACCGGTGGTGTCCGTAAATTGGCATGTTGTTGTTGAGAGGTGAAATCATTGGCTTATCAGGCTTGAGGCAAGTAGAGCGGAGAACTATTGTTATTGTTGTCTTACTTGGTTATGTGTATTATGTGTTGTGATGATCATGATTCGCTAAAAGGAATCGCCTTATATGTAGTGTAGACGGTTTGAGTATGTTTGGACGTGTTGAGAGTGGTTGAGGGAGTTGCCTACCAACAATGAATTTTTGATAATATCTCTTTAACTTGAATGTAAGTTTGAGATGGAACTAATGTGGAGCTAGACTTGGGTTTCTATTTTGAATTTGATAAATATATGAGGGCATTGGTTTTGGTGAACGTGTTTTCAAAAATATAAAGTGGGTATTATGGATTTTTGTCACAAATGAAAACATGGAAATGGGTAAGAGTTGTTCATTGGGAAAAAGGGTAGTAAAAGTGGAAATTGATGTTGTTAAATAACCTAATGATTTTGAGAATAGTACATAGATATATATATACTTTGGTTATAAAATGTCACATTATTTATATGGTATGAGATTAGCCTTCATGATCATAGCTATCTCAGAAGTTGTTATTGTTGAGGATCATGTTGAGATCCCTATCGACTATATGTTCATTCCCCGTTGTTGAATCTTTTTCAGTTGGTAATCAGACTGTCGTACAAGATTTTGGATCTTCTTTATTGTTGGCCACGGGCCTCTTTATGTGTAGGCGAATGTTATTGATGTAAAAGGGTTACACCCTTCTTCTTGATTTTTTTAATGATGTAAGCCTACAGGCAACTTCTTTAATTGTATATTCAAAGTTGCATTCATTTTTATCCGATCGAGAATTTCAGATATATATATTCCTTGAGAATATTATGAGCTTCGCATGCTAACTCAAATTGAATGTATAATAAAGGCTTGGTAATAGTAACTGAGTAATAAAAGTGGGCGTGACATGATACCCGTGATATTATTTTATGTTATTCATTTCATGCAATTTTGAGTACTCGTGACTTTGTGTACTGTGATGTAGTCACGACGAAGTTGTCGATAAAATCATAATTGTAGGCTAGAGGATCACAATGCAATTCCTTCATATTCAAGCAGTGAGTTGTCAAATAAAACAAAATGCAGTGAGTTGTCACATCGCCACATGAAACTATTTTTTCAAGCTTACTTTTGTAATACAGTAAGTAGTCACTTGGAATTGACGATTTCAGTACAAATAGGTGTTTTAAAAAAATTATAAATGAAATCATAAAATGAAACTAGGCTTTACTTTTCTTTATTTTAAAGTAATATTGTTCATAAACAATTATGAAACAGAGTGCAAGTAAATACACAACCGTCTAACTCAATTCGACCTACAAAACTATCGTTGTTTTTTTCACCAAAATAATAAAATGGTCACCTGATATGTAAACACGATTGGAACTTTGCATCAGATTTTATCTTATTTTCACTTAATGAACTTCACACCATCCCATTTTCTTCTTTTATATTCGTAAATTACACTTCACTCCTTCAGCCTATCACATAATTGTTTATCAACACTATTACCATGTGGTCGATTAATGTGACTTAGATGAATTCGACATGTGAGGAAAAACAAAGCATGTAAGTTATACAGACAAAGTCACATGCATCACGAATGTGAGCAAAAAGTCACAAAGTATACAAGCATGGCAAAGTCGAAAAGTCATATGCATCATCAGATCATCAAGACAAAGTCACATGCATCATCGTGATCGCCGCACAAAGTGACATAGCATCCGAGGAAAAACAAAGCATACAAATTATTACGCCTGCTCAAGTCATGGCGAGCATCATCGAGAATCGTTGGACGACATCATACCGAGGTACAATTTATTATCGTACCATACCTATTGTGCCCATGTGAATTATGCAATTTGGTCAAATTTCTCTAATTAAATTAAATGAAATATGTAAGGTAAAAAATAAAATTAAATATGTTGTCAAGGCAAAATAAATTGAATTATATGTGTAAGCAGAAAAATTAAATTAAATTTCCAAGCGGATTTGAACTTTGCTTAAAACCTTCAGATATGCACTGAGTAGTAAATAAAAGTCGAAGTGACAACTCCTATCAAGTTGATGCATAGTTGTTCAGGTCATAAAAGTTGACGGACAACTCGATGCATAGTTGTTTACAATAATTTCATACATACGCCACCATGTGTATATATGGTATAAATATCGCATCATACCACAACAAAAGTTTCAAAGCTATTTCGTTTATATCATCAAGAGATATATGGTGGTTGATCTATATTCAACAATGGGTCACTATTGGGTTACGATGGAGATGAATTTCAATACCCATTAAATCCAAATTTATGCTACTCACGTGCCATCGCCAATACCATGAGAGCCGAGTGGAATTTCGATAACTCGAGCAAACGCTCGCTGAGTTATGTCGTGAAGTTAATATTAAATTTTTCGCCATTAGCTATGCGATGCCAACCGATATCTACGCTTGTTGCAAAGGGTATTGCATCGATCCGCTGGCGGTTAATCGCATGACCCAACTTTTGCAAAGGTCCTCACTAATGAAGGCCGCAAATGAGCGCGTCAAGATGGGTTAATGGATGATGCACACCAATACTACCGAGCATGGATGTTATGTATGAATCGATATTGAGATGTCGATGATGATGATAATGAATAAAATTTTTGCATTAATGACCAAACCATTTATGTTGTAATGGATTTGTAATGCTTATCCACGACTTATCAATGAAGGAGATATTTCAATTGTTTTTGAAGAGTTCTTGTAATTCTACAAATAACAAATACCTCTACTTTCTCTCCGTTATTGTTATTTTGAAGAACGCTTAATACCAGCCACTCCATGCATTCACCAGACGATTCATTTCTTTTCTCTCTCTCTGACACACACACACTTATCCCACACACACACACACACCAAACCAATATACTTTTCAATATATATAAATTTTATTTTATAAAATTAAGACCAATATTAAATATATATATAATAAATTTTATAATAGCAAATAATAATCAACTATATGAAATTATGACCAATATTTTCAAATAATTTGTTTTCAAATAGTTTTTTGAAAATTAAATTTTTTTCTAATTTTTTTTCATTAATCTTTTACATAAAAAAATTGGTCTCCTTAAATTTATTTCTATTTTTTTTTCCAATTATAATATGTATGATCCCATTGTTATAAATAATAAAAATAAATATAAATATTTTAGGCCTGAACAAACATATTTTTTATTTTATGTTTTTAAAATTTTTGTACAAGTCTTTGATCAAACCAAATGCGTTTGTAATTTATGTTTTTCTAAAAATAAACAAAAACCAGCTTTATAAAATTTTGTAAACATAAACCAAAAACGTAAACGCTACCAAACACTACCTTAGTATTTAGGATAAATTTTTATTTATTTATTTTAGGTTTAGGTTTAATTCCTAAAATTTATTTATTTTTATTTTAGGTTTAGGATTTAGGATTTATTTTTATTTTAGGATTTTTTACGGTTTAGGATTTATAGTTTAATTCTTCAAATTTATTTTAACTTCAATTTTATAAAAAAATAAATCCTAAACCCTAAAAAATAAATTTTATACATTTTTTTCCCCACAAAACGTGATTAGGAACCGCGCTTTTAATGAAATCATAAAAACGTATTTTGAAAACAAGATTTCACTGTTGCACTCACTGCTATTTTCATTCTCACACGACACTCACACATACACACACACACACACACACTCTCTCACATATACACACACACACACACACACACACACACACACTCACATTTTTTAATATATATAAATTTTATTTTAAAATTTGGGACCAATATTACATATATATAATAATAATTTATAATAACAAATAATACCGATATATATTTTTTAATAATTTGTGTAAATATAAATCATTTTTATATAATTTTTATTTTTGAGTGGTTAGAAATAATTTTTACAAATTAATTTGAAACAACCATACGTATATATATAACTCGCCCAAAAGTTAAAATGATAATTATTTTTACCCTTAAATTATAATGATTTTTTATTTTTATTTGTTAACCAAATTAATTTTTAATTTTTTAAAAAATTATAAAAATCAAACCATACATAGCCTACAAATCTTTTGATAAGTCATTTGTTACATTGGTAACTTATTTAATTATTTGTTAATTTGAAGACATTTTTACCAAATTTTAAAAACTATCATGAAAACTTGTTTGATAATTTTTTGGTTTATAAATGGTTGTCTCAATTTCTAAGTTTGAGGAAAACATAAATTACTATAAATAATGCAGAGACTACGGAGAATGAGAGAGAGATAGAGATGTGAAAGAGATTTGTGTGATTCATCAAAATAAGTAAGAATAAAAATTGTGAAATTATATTTTCAATCAATAAGTATGACACATTTACATCATCTGCATAAGTTTGATTTACAAAAACTATAACAATTACTACAAATAAAAAACTATACACTCCATATCACAACCGCTAATGCCCTAACTCGCCTCACCCCATAACCCCGATCGTGGACCTCCTCCTGCCTCTTGCGGTAGACTCTCAATATCCGCACTCTCCTCAGAGTGTGACCTTCCTCTCTCGCATGTGCTGCCTCGATCTCGCTCTCGTCAAGATCGGATATCGCGTGAGTGAAACTCCTCATCTAGTGCAATCAGACACGACCGCAGCTGGACCTCAACTCGCTTCGTCCGCACTCGACCTCGCCGCCATGACGTCCGCCACGACCATAACCTCGCCTCCTCGTGTTTTGGGGGCTCAATATGGGCCTCATCTCAACGTGGGAGATGTCGCGAGAATCGCATCGTGTACTCATGGTCGCGTTTAACTAGTCCCCGTAAAAGGTGTGTAATCGGTGGGGTAACAACGCCATGCATGTATCGGGTGGTGTCCAATCGGGTCAAGATGCGGGTAGGTCAGACGGTGGGGAATCAAGAAATGTCGGGTAACATGCGGTGGGTGATCAAGTCCAACGACCATCGTGGCCGGGCGTTAAAGTGGAAGGCGCCGACGCGACGACGGATCGATGTGTTTGGAGCAATACCGATTGTATACACCGTAGTGCCCAAAATGCGCATTTATCTAGCCGATGGGCATGCCGATCCTCGCATAATAACTCTCGAGATCTCTACAAGGGCTACATCGCATGCCGCCCACCACGTCCAAAAAGGCGCCTCACCAAGTGATATGACCTCCACCGAGCCACCTAAACAAAAAATCAGACGTATTAGGCTATAGTTGACTGAAAGTAAATCAATTATGATCTTAAAAATTATCTGACACATACTATAATACTCACCAATGTCTCAAGAGAAGGCCCAAGTCCCTGATATCCTGGATCAAACAAGTGGCTTGGATTACCGCTAGTAGGTGTGTATGTCGCGATACCACAACATGTAAGGGTTCAAGAGGAGGACCTCATCGCTTCCAGCTAATTTGTACATATTGTCGGACGAGCATCCCACAATCAGATATGTCGACATGAAACAGACTCAGCCAAGGTTTGCCGCCACGCTTATCACGCATGCAATGCCCACTTGGTGTCGCACCGATCCGCACGGATCGACTCGACCAAACTGCTTGAGGACACGATCGTGGAGATGCCACTCAACCACGCCAAAACAAATGAGTGGCACTCTCGCCATCCATATCTCCTCACCTAGTTGGCAATAGTCCGAGCGCATCGAGGACCCCAAAGATAAGGTCGCCAGATAAACTACAATACCTACAAGTCTATTAAAAATCGCCATGAACATATACATCAGATATGACAATTAAAATTTAGGTATTTCAATTTCATACCTCGCCTCTATCATCCCATCAAGCCGGGTTCTATACACAACGACTACGGGTCGACACGACTTCGGGCCCATGTCAACCTCTCCACCGGTTACTCGAGGTCCTACCGGCAATCGCATGTCTCCTCGCCGATGGAACCTCACCAGAGCAAACTGTCAGACGGGGCAATGCGAATCAATCTCTCCCATGCCCAAATCTGCAATAGTTTGAACGCAATTACAATACTGATATATGCCATACAAAATGAATTGACATGTAATAAAATTCTTACTAACCTGTAGCAAGACAAGGGGCCCTCCGATCTCCTTCGCACCCACCTGAGATGCTCGACATAGCATCCTATACAAGCATGCCAAAGCCGCAGCGCCCCAACTGTACTGGCCGATCGCGTCAATGTCTCTCAACAGTGAAGAGTACATCAGCTTGAGCAGGTTCTGTGACTTATTAGGGAGAAGTACCCCTAGAGGTGGGCGGTCGGCTATGCCACCAAACTTCCAATCACATCCGTCCGCCAGATTGGCGGATTGAGAAAATCAATCGCATTTGTCCACCAATCTGGATGTGGATTGAGCGGATTGGTGGTTTGGCGGATGGATGGGAATCGGGTGGGCAGCTTGAGATTTTATGAATTTTCAACATAGTTGAACTTGTGCACTTCCGCAAAAAAAAAAAAAAAAAAAAAAAAAAAGAAGAAAGTATTACAGTCAATGACTTGTAAAGTATTACACCATCGCATTCCTCATCCAAAGAAAGAAAGTTTGAAATTTTAGAATATCACAATCACTGCATGCCTTATCCACATATTACAATCACAACATACTTTATCCACATAGAGTATTACAATATGTGCTTCTTAAAATATAAAAATAATTCAAACCACCAAAGCCATGAACAGAGTAGTAGTACAGATTGTATGTCTTTGTATTGTTACATTTATATATGTTTTTGAAAATAAAAACCAACCAGCATATATCATATTTTCTATTTATTACTTTTAGAGTTAGATTTAAAACCAAAAATATAAATAAATAATACGCTTATTTTTTCAATTCAAAAATATATTCAAGTTGAAAACTTTTTTTCAATGTAATATTTAAACTCTTTTTCAATTGAAAATACAAACAAAATATTTTAAAAATTGAAAACATAAAGTTTTATAAATCATTAAGAGTGCTCGAGGTTTGGCGGTTCGTTATGCCAAAGGAACCTCAAATCCGCCATCCGTTCGCCAAATTAGCGGATTAGAGAAAATCAATCCGCAACCGTCATGCCATCACGCGATCCGGCCAAAATGTAGCGGATCGGTTCGGTCGGTTTTGGCGGATCGGTATATCCGCCGCCACCCCTAAGTACTTCAATAAGCCACGTAATATATGCTCGCATGTCATTGCATTAACTTATCTCGAGCCCGATCGAAAGATGGCCTTGAAACCCGCATAACCACTGACCTCGCCTACCTTGTAAGTCTGCAGGTGTATGTGCTACTCCCAATAGCTCAGCACATAGGGCTATCCACTACTCCCTCGTCAGTGGTGGGTTAGCTCCAGTAACTATTTGCCCATCAATCCAGAGACTATATAGGACAGATATGTCCTATAATGTGACGGTGACCTCCCCGATCGGGAAATGAAATGTATGCATCTCTGTGCGCCACCTCTCGACGAGAGCAGTGATGAGTGGGTAGTCCAGTCTGATATGGCCTAGACGATAGACACCATAGAATCTCAAGATTTAGTAGACATCAAGAAGACTCTATGGTCCAATGGACGCCTCCCACAAAGGTAATGAACCGTAAATATTTTTTTTTTTAAATAGCCAATGTATAATTTAATTGAGCAAATTTTCAAATTTGAGTGCTATGTAAATTCTGTGCGAAAATAGTTCGGTTTTGTATTTTTTAAAAGTAGTCACCGATCTCAGAAAATTATGAAATTTTTGTATGTTGTTCACATACGAGTCTAGCACGTTGGGTAAAAATTTCAAAATTTATTGATGAGTATTTATTTTATGAAAATTCACGGACTGATTAGTGTTCAGTTTAAATTATAGCAGAAATTTGTTATTTAATTTTTAATGTTTAGACCATGATTTGAGATAAATTAGTTGAGTCTATTTTAGTATATAATTGGACCATGTTTCACTTATGGATGAGATCCATGATTTAGATTCAATTTAATTTGAATTTGTTTATGATTCATGTTTAATTATTTGGTCATTTTTAATTATATGATTGGTAGTAGCCACATTTGAAGTTGTTATTATTTATTATATAGGGTTATAATAAATATTTAAAAGTTAAATTTATGGTGTGTACCATACGGTGAAAAATTATATATTTTATAAAGAATGAAACGGTATTATTGTGAAATGAGCAAAATATTATATTTTGTGATGTACAAAAATATTATATTTTGTGGTGAGAAAATTATATCATTTTATAATTTATATTATAAAATTTTAAATTATTATTACAAAAATTATATATATTTTTTTAGAAAAATCAAACTTTGGGAGACACACCCATGTGGGTGGCCTCCATTTTTGTCTTGCCCATCATTCCTTTTCTTTCTTTTCCCTTTCTTTTCTTTCCATTTTCATTTGGTTGAATTGAGCAGAGCTCGCTTCTCTTGGTCCCTCTCAACGCCTCTCTTCTCTCTCTCTCTTAAATTTTCACCATTGTTGCTCAAGCTTTGAGCTTAGAGTGGGAGTATTTAAAGTGAGATTTTGCAAAAGTGTTGTAAATGAAAATGGAGAGCTCATCGTAATCTTCGCAATGGTGTTCTCGATTCATGATCTACGACGCTTGCATTTTCAGATTTGTTTTTCTTCATATTTGAAGTAGGACTTTCTTCATATTTTTACATTAAAGCTATATTATGGTTATTTTGAGAAAATATATCATTGTAAGAGGTATTGCATATAGATATATTTTCAAATTTTTGTTTGGTAATTTTGGAAGAAAAATTATGTTAAAATGTTAAGAATGTTGGTATTTTGAGATTGATTTTGGAAGAATCATTTGGTGTTGTTAATTTTGTAAAAGAAATCCTAAAATAGAATTTAATAGTTGTATGGATTATATCTACATCATATTATGGTTAGATAATTTATTTTGAGAAATTAAGGTTGAAATATTTATCTCATCCTTGAGTTTTGGAATTTATTATTGAGAAAAATAAATTGATATTGAGGAATATTGTGTAAATTGTTAAGTAGGATTTTTCCTACACTTCTTTATGCACTTTTGCTTGATTATATGTGTAACGCCTCATAAATTAAACCCACAATATATAATATTAACATGCATCATTATAATAAAACAAGAGTATTATTCCATTCATCGAGTAAACGATAAAAGACATTACATGTAATAAAGAAAGTAAATGCCCTATGGCTTACATCTTTCCAAGCCGACACTTGGACACAAAAATATGAGTACTAACTCATTTACAAGTTAAGCCCTTGGCTTGAGTCCTTACATGTAATATCAATAAAGCAAATAACAAATAATCTAAAATGAGTCTTCAACTCTAAATCCTCCCAAGCTAATTCCTTGGAGGTAGCCCATCACGAACTCGAAAATGATGTTCTATATAGGGTGAGCCACACCTAGTAGACAAATACTAAACCAAGTATAAGAATTAACTAAAGCAAAGAGTATTCGATAGATGGTTAACACAAGATAGTCAATTACATCATTATACAATTTCATGACACTAATGTCTATGACACATTTCACTTTCCATTTATACAAATATGGCTCAGAACTTAGCCAAATAACTCAACAGGGGTTTCATCTCTTATTACATTATTTCCAATTCAACAGGGATGACAATTCAAGTTAAACCTTTTTCTTATATCATAACGGATACAGATGTTGGTGTTGTATCAATCTCAATCAAAATTCACTTCCATACTTCCCAATTGATACACATTTTAGTGATGTATCAAATCAAACAACAAATACTCCAAAGAGATAAGCATAAGAGTCAGATTATAATCGTAATGGGCGAGCATATGAGTCATGACTCGGTCCATCCCCTATCTTCCCTCAAACAATAACCGGTTTAGAGGTACATCCCCTATCTTCCCCTAAACCGTGGAGTACATCCCCTATCTCCTCCCAAACACAAGTAATGCATATAAACACAAAGTCATATACACAATCAATCAATACATAAATTTAATGTATTATTCCAACCTTCAAACACAACGACATAGCCAATTGATTAGTTTCAGTTTTTCCTAATCCACATGCAATGTCTACAACAATCATGACTATCCTCCACCGATAGCCCAAAACAGTTATTTCTAAGCAGGAAATAAATGTACAACACATATAATCTCGATTTCAAAGATGAGTGGTTAAATTATCCAACTACATCATTTAATTTCAAAATTGCCCAATATTATGAATTAAACCAATTTCCACACCTTTCCCAAAATTAATTATACAAATTAATTTTATTACAACAATTAGGGCTTTTTAATTATAAACAAACCCTAGCTTTTCTCAAAATTACCAAACAACCCCAACATATCAAAATACCAGAACTTAGAATTAAAACCTATAAGATGGAGTAGGAAATCCCTACCAAGCAAAGAACTCGAATGGAGAAGATGGAGATGACGACCCAAATACCAAAGTGCTCCAAACCCAAGATTGTTCAGATTAGAACGAAGCCCTCGACTCACTCTATCTTTTTAATAAAGCAACTAGGGTAGAAATACACTCTAAGTAGATCAAACCTAGGAGAAAAGTGTGTAGGAGAGAGAAAAGATAGTTGTAGGGTTTTAGAATCAAAAGAGGGTGAAAATGATCTAGAAAGTCTGATCTCTGACTTTTATACTAGCCGCCTGCCGAAGCGTGACAAACCCCGCCGAGCGGCACTCACAGACTCGCCGAAAGCCAAACTTCCGCTCGAGCGGCGGATGCACACTCCTAAGTTTCGCAGACAGTCCTCGCCGAGCGCCTAACTCCCGCCGAGCGTAACTCACAACCTCCCACCGAGCGCATAACAAATACAGTAGAAGATATCGATGGGTGTTTTTCCGCCGAAGCGCCAAAAGCCCGCCGAGCGGACAAGCAACAAAAGTTTCGCCGAAGGACAAACTCTGAGCGGACAAAAAAATTTGGGCAACTAGTTTTGGTTTCTAAACTCAACCAACCTGCTACAAACCTGCCCAGCACATCCTATAACTCCAAATGAGAAAATAAAGGACGACAACAACAATTACACAATGATAGAATCTACTAACCTAAGTCCGGATACAATAATCAAATTGGGAAAAGACCGGTCGCTATAATATGGAGTTTAGAGTTGTATATAATTTAATTAGAATTTTTGGAAAATTTGTGTTTTATTTGCTTAAAAGAGAAATTTTGAGAAAAATAAAAAGTTGATGCCCAAATTGTGAAAGTGTAAACTTGGAATATGTTTGTAAGGTTATGAAAGAGTTTTTAATTTGAACAAAACGGACTTCGATTCGATTAGTTTTGAAATTTTTACCTTTGTGGCCAAAAGAGCATTTTTAGAGAAAATAAAGGAATTACGCTTAACTTTTGGGGCTTTCGATCAAAATAGGATGTCATAGTTGAATAATGCTTGGAGAATGAGTTTGGAAAGAAAATGATGTTTTCTTGGGCATTAACGGTATTATTTTACTTAATGTATTTATTGGAATAAACCGACACGTTAGAAATGGACCTTGAGAGGTTACCGACATGATTGTGATATGAAAACTAGTGTAGTTGTTCATCTTGATAAAATGAGGAATATGATTTGTTTCTAAATGTTGGGAATCATGGGAGATTCCAAGTTATAGTTATATGTTGGATTATATGCCCATGTTGTTATCTTTTAATTAATATGTTAGAGATAACTATTTTGGCTATCGGTGAAAATTTACCATGTTGCATTTAAATGAGGATTTTGATTAAAAAAATGGTAATATTTAATAAGTAGGGATTCCTACTCATTCTTATGTGCTTTAACATAGACATTGAGTTATTTGTATAGATGGGTTGATTTGGAAAAGTTAAGACTTGAAATGTGTTATTTTCAAAAGAGGGTTTTGTTATTTTGGCTCATAAATATATATTTGGGTCTTAAAATGATAGTATTGATGTTGTTGATAATATTTGGACCTTTGGGACAATATTGAGAAAAAGGGGAAAAATGCCATGTTTAGATATATTTGGGTCATTAGTGTAATTAATGACAATTGTTATGGAAATGTGAAATTGAGTTGGAAATAATGGAATTAGCTCATTATGGGTTAGAATGGTGGAGTTGAATTTATTAATCGCTCACTTTAAAAATTTTGAGATTTTATATTCGTTGTAGCATTTATTTTCTGCTTAGAAATAATCGCTTTGGGCTATCGGTGGAGGATAGTCTTGATTGTTGTAGACAATGCATGATGATTAGGCAAACTAAAACTAATCAATTGAATATGTCATCTAATATGACGGTTGGAATAATACATTGAATTTATATATTAATTGATTATGTATATGATATGTGTTTATATACATTGTATTGTGAATATGACGTTGGAATAATACATTGAATTTATGTATTAATTGATTATGTATATGATATGTGTTTATATACATTGTATTGTGTGGGAGGAGATAGGGATGTACCCACTTTAGGGAAGATAGGGAATGGACTCCTAAACCGGATATTATTTGGGAGGAGATAGGGGATGGACTCCATTGATACAACAAATAAGTGTATCTATTGAAGTATTGATATAGCAAGTCTGTATATCATATATGAAGTATGGAAGTGTTTTGTTTGAGATTGATACAGCAAATAAGTGTATCTATTGAAGTATTGATATAGCAAATCTGTATATCATATATGAAGTATGGAAGTGTTTCGTTTGAGATTGATACAGCAAATATGTGTATCTATTGTGAAGTACGAAATGTTTAATTTGAGTCTTTATCTCAATTGAAATGGAAGTATCTGCTGATATGAGATGTAATCTCACTTAAAGGGTATGGCCAGGTTCTGAGCCAGGATTATGAATTAAGAAATGTAAATTATTATGAAACATGGATACATTTGTCATGTAATTGTATGGATTAAAAGGAATGTCATGTCACTATTGAAGCATGCTTATTTGTTTAAGTTAACTGGTTGTGGTTAATTACATAAAATGGGTTTAGGAGATTATGTGATAAAACCTTATGATTTTGACATGATATAATTTCACTAAAATGTATAAATATCTTTGTACTCGTGATATCTTTTAATGTTTTAATATGGGATTGCTCGGTGAGTTTTGCTCACCCCCTGCCTGTACATGTGTACATGGAATGCTTTTCGGATTTGAAGATCAAACAATGGGTTATACAATTTCATAAGTGTAATGTAGAAATGGATTGTACTATTTCTTTTGTTGTTTGGCTGAGTGCTATCTTTTTGTAAAGAGTAGTGTCTTCTCTTTTATTGTAAGCCTCAGGCATTTCTTTTTATTTGTATGTAAATGTCAATGTTGTATAATGAGAGGAATATGTACATTTAATTATTCATCATTTCATCCAATGATGAAATGTTATTTGTAAATGGACTTAATTAATGAATATTGGTAAGGTTATCCGAGTAATAAAATACGGGCTTGACACACAAAGTTAATCTCCTCGCAAGATGTCACCACGGTGCGGCCTCATCTCGCATAATGTAATGACTAGTTTAAATTATAGCATTATCACGTAATATAAAACAAAATACAGGGTATTTTCATTGTAAGCTTAAAGTCCAACAAACGTTATTGCATCGATCCTCCCATATACCGTCAATGTGGATGATCAAAAGTGGTACCTCATCGTAGATGTGCTATGAAGCCTGTACAAGTGAAATACTAGATCATAATAATAAAAGTCTCATTTAATCATAACATGAAAACTGTAATTATTCCATAAATTACGATTTGTAAAAGAAAAGTTTTTTGCGCTGCTATTTACAAATTTATATTTGTGTGACACCATATATGGAAGCAATTCACTAAATGTAAATAATTTTATTTACAAAATCAGACAGGAGCATGTAATTTAACTATAACAATTAAACTCAAATTATTCCATACATGACGACTTGAAAAACAAAATCATTTAAGGGTCTCAGTTACATAAGCTTAATAATGACTAGTAACAAGTAGATAGTTTTCGTACGTAAATATTTGCGAAAAAATTGAACGATATTTTTTGTCACGCCCCACTTTTTATTACTCGAGGTCATTACCAAGTTCATTAACTTAATTCAATTTCAGAAATAATATGCGGAAATAAACTCATACATTCAATCCATAGCAATGAATATCAGTACTCTCATTCGTATGCAAGTAAATGTTACATGAACATACTAATAAATTGCCCTTAGGCTTACAACTTTTAAATAAACAACTGAAGGGTGTAACCCTTTTACACATATGGCTTTCCGCCAACAAGAAAGAGGCCCCGTGGCCAAC
Source organism: Camellia lanceoleosa (assembly GCA_025200525.1). NCBI lineage: Eukaryota > Viridiplantae > Streptophyta > Magnoliopsida > Ericales > Theaceae > Camellia > Camellia lanceoleosa. The sequence goes on along the minus strand of JANUSC010000765.1, from coordinate 18,605 downwards.
AAATAAGTAAATCCAAATCTTGCGTACCAACCTCGCTTAATACCGAAAAAGATTCAACAACGTGATGAACATATAGTCCAAGAGGGATCTCAACTTGATCCTCAACAATAACAACAAGACAGATAGCTATGATCATGCACACTCATTCTCATACTAGAATAGTAATGTGACATTTAGACAAAATATATATGTATATAAACTTTTCTCAAAAGCAACTATTTCATTCAATGCTATAAGCTTTTCATCTTTCCCTTTTTTCCTTTCATTAACCCCTGCATCTAACCTTTTATACATAAGCAATTACTTAGGAAATAAATTCACTAAGACCACTACTATTCCCCAATTTCCACACATACAACAGATGTGCCTTTCTAGAACATATTTCTAAAATGTTTGATTCTCTTTACACTTCTAAAAGACAAGGGGTAGCAACTAATACATGATTAACACAAGATAATCCAATTACAATTTCATGACATGAATATCTACATTGCCTATGACACATAGTCTATGGCACACCACCTTCCAATTATGGCTCGTAACCCGCCACATAACTCAACAAGGGTTCCATCTCTCATTAACAATATTTCCAAATTCAACAGGATAACAAATCAAGTTAAACATATCCGATAACATAACGAATACACATGTTGGTATCAGAATAATCACAATCAAACTCACTTCCATACTTCCCAACCGATACACATGGTGGTGATGTACCATATCAACAACAAATAAAAATAAGCACCCACATAAGTGATGCCATCGAGTCCATCCCCTATCTCCTCCCAACAAATCCGCTTAGAGGTCCATCCCCTATCTTCCCCTAAACCGTGGAGTACATCCCCTATCTCCCCCCAACAAATTCGGCTTAGAAGTCCATCCCCTTTCTTCCCCTAAACCGTGGAGTACATGCCTTATCTCCTCCCATACACAAGTAATGCATATAAACACAACGTCATATACACAAACAATCAATGGTGTAATGCATACACAACAATTCAACGCAACCGTGTCATCCTCCACCGATGACTAGGACAAAACCTCTAGATGCAGGTATATTGTACATCTATAAACATACTCAATTATCATGAGATTATCAACTTATCACTAATACTAACATAGGAGTATAAGATACAACAATCCAACATTCATACTTATTTCAAAGTGTCTTTCCCATGCCACAAAACCAATCTTGCTTCCTTTTGTTTTCACAAAACTGCTTATTCCTTTTGTTTCCACAAAACCAAATCCAAAGGCAACAAAGCCAAAACCCATTTTAATCTACCACATTCCTTTCAAAGCCATTCCAATTTAATTTTATAAATTAAATCATAACTATAAATTAGGTTTTACTCCTCTTTTCTCAATATTGAACAAAATGCCTCAATCATCTATAATAAACAATAATGGCTTCAATTAATTCCAAATACCCAAGTATTTACCCAAAGATCAAACCCTCTATCTTATTATTAAATCAATAAATATTAGGGTTTCTCTCCTTTCAACAACAACTAGCTAATTAACACCCAATTAGCCCCAAAACACATATAATAATCATGGATCTAAAACCCACAACCAACCCAAAGTTCAACCTCATGCATTTATACAAAATCCAACATGATATAGTTTTCATGCAATACAAAAATTACCACATGTCTATCTATAGATGAAGTATTGAAAAAGATCAAGGAGAATCCCTACCTCAAGAACCAAGCAAGAAACCAAACCTAGAGAAGAATCTCACGCAATCTCGAATTCCAATCGGTTGAAAAAATGTTCATCTCCTCTTGTTCTTCATCCTTGATACAAGAATCATGGTGGGTTGTTGATCAAAGTAAAGGAATTCAAGGGTTTGGAGCTAGGGTTTCGGACTAGGAGAAAAGGAAAGAAGAAGGGAAAGAAAATATCAAAAGTGATCCAAAATCACGATTTAAAAGCTGCTGTCCTGAAAACTCCGCTCGAGCGCACCTTTTCCTGCTCGAGCGGACCTACCACAAAGACAGATTCCAAAACTTCAAACAGGTGTAACTTTCCCATCCGGACTCGCTTTTAGGTCGTTTGTGTCCAAATTGAAGCCCCGAAATAAGCTTTCCAATGGTTCTAACCTCATATCCAAATTCAAAATGTGGAAAAAGAAAAGGGCAAAAGAGTGGCAGCTGTTCGTAAAATAACTATCTCAATCAAATTCTTTGGTTCAATCTTACCCTACCATCATATTGCCACCTCAATCAAAATCCCCAAAATAAAATAAAGACGCCCAAATACACTAATAGGATGTCAAAATGAGTCCACATGCCTCGTAAATACAACTCATCTCGAGACCCGCTTGAGCGCTAACTCCCGCCGAGCGAAGGAGAAATTTCGGTCATTACACCCTTCCTCCTAAAAAAATTTCGCCTCGAAATTGAGGATGCGCCAAAACACAAGGCCAACTGATTACACAATACCAACACTTCAATACTGTGAGTGAAACCGCTTACTACAAACCGCCAAGCCACTTTACCAAGGAAGAGATCTACTAAAGGAATACGTCAAACGACAACATTTAGGTACGAAAACCCTAACAAACCAAACCTTTCATGAAACAATTACCAACAATCGACTAGCGCTTCAAGCTAAGTTACTACTCAACCACATAATTCTCAACAACGAACTAAAGCAAATCTTTTGGGTAATTATTACAAAAACATTTTTTTTTTTTTTTTGCTCAAAAGACATTTTCAAAGATAGTCAAATTTTCAATGTTGACATTACTTAAATAAACCTTGCATTTTCCATAAACTCAAAAATTTTTTTGTAAACATTTTTCACAAATACGGTGTTATCCAAAACACGAAAAATCATCCACGCTTTATTTACCAAAAAGATTCATTTGGAATTTCTCAAAACTCTTGAATTAAATCAATTTCTCAACAATGCCCTTAGATGGCCAACATTAGGAAAATTTTGTTTTCCAAATCTTTTCAACATAACACTAGCAACAACCATCACTCATACAAAGGATACCAAAACCAACACGTATATGACATTTCTATAATGATAGTTAATAGAAATAACAACAATACTATTAACACATAAGGCATAAGAAATTCATGGTTTTGCAATTTCTCCCCGCCTCCTTCACCACGTATAAGCATATTAGCTATATCATTCTTTCAATAGACACACATTGTAGTGATGTATCATATCAACAACAAATAGAAATATTTCTATTATCAATAAGCACACACTCATAAGTGATGCTAATGGAGTTCATCCCTATCTCCTCCCAACAAATATAAGCACAATAAAAGTAATGCTAATGGAGTTCATCCCTATCTTCTCCAAACAACATGCATATGCAATGAAACACACGATTGCCATATACAACACATAATCAATACAAGTAATGTTCAGACATTCAACAACATAAATGACTTAATTTCGCTTATACTTAAGCCACTCGCAAGGTCTACAACAATGAAGACTATCCTCAAGGTGACCAATATCAACCCAAAACACAATACCAATAAGTCGACTAATCAACTCAACAAACCCCACACTCAAGAATCCACACACCGATGTGCCACTCAAATTACTAACCCCAAACACGGAGTTCTCTACATAAATCCCCAAATTTTGGAATCTCACCGATCGCCTCAAATTTAAACCAAGATCAACATCAGGCCTAAGGGTATCACCACCCTCTATGGCCACACAACAAGCCCGCCATCCTCAACTCAAAATCGATAAGGTCAACTCTCAATCATACCAACCCAATCACGAAGGACAATTTGACCAACGTTATTCTCGTTATTCTAGAACACAAACGCCGCCAAAGATTCACTCACAAACCATACTCCACAATTGATAACCAATCACAACATTTAACACTACCCCCATACAACCGATGGGGTCACTACACTCGCTAACTAGCAAAGCCCAAAACACAAACCAACAAACAGTACCATTCCCGCTAACCCGAGATACAACTCTCACATAACCTTGCGATACCACACAACTCTCAAACCAACACGCCTAACCCATACACCCATGGATTCCCGCTCTCAACAATTAATCTCAAAGTGAACAGGCCCACAAAGCCGCCACAAGATTATCTCAACATACAGCATCAAGCAAGCAACAACACTAGGATCATTGACCCCATTAACAACTTCGATACATAAAATAGAGAGTTCAAAATTCCATACATACTCCCCAATACATGAGGATTAAACAAACAATACTATGCATATAAATGCAATACATAAACATGGTGCCTCAAAGATCCACAAGACAATCGGCCAACAACAAAATCAATAAACATGATACACCACCGCCAACATTACAAAAAGTCCTCTCCAAGGTAACACTATAGGCTCACTAATTAGTCGCCGCAGAGACAAGAACGCCAACCATGGCCCACTGGCCACAAACAAAACAACCGCTGCATCTTCTACCAGAGATCGGTTCTCTGAATCTACACCTCCCTAACCCCAACAGAAGATCCGAAACTCGGGCGAAGAAAGGAACCAAATTTCTAATCGAAAGCATGTTTCGCTTCCACCCCTTATCGAGCCTAGAGTGCTTAGGAACTACAAGATCGACCGAGATGGTCTCCTCCTAACCCCATCATCACTAGCAATCAAGGCTCTACATGGGCCGCCTCAACTAAAGTATAATAATCCTTCCACAAGGATCCAAATACCTTCTCCCAAATATCGAACACAACCGCCAACTCAAAACAACGACGCCCTCGTTGTCACCAACTCGAGCAAAACCACGACAAACTACCAAACCGTATCTCAAATCGTACACAGAGTGTCATCCCGACGCAACTCCAAAAATCGTTTCCTCAACCTTTCGAGTAGAAGGAGGAAATATTTGGCCCAAAAGGCCTCGTAAAAGCAACCCACGTGCCACCCACATTATTCTTAGCATTCTTTCACCAATAACTCAGATCACTCTTCAACCGAAAGGTCGCCAAAGAAACCCTCAACTCCTCATCTTCGACTCTAAGCATATCAAGAGTCTTGGTAATCGCTTCTAACCAACTCTTCGCTTCCAACGGTTTAGCCTCCCCACAAACCTGTGGACCGGAGCGAAAGAACTCCTTAGTAAGCTTGAGAGCATGCCCTCGGCCGCCTCAAGATGAGCTAGGTGTTTTGCACCGCTCTCACAATCTCACGCAGCGACATCCTCACGACACTGATGTCAGAACGGCAGTACAAAAGGAACTGCCGTTTCTCCAAAGTGCTCCTACTACTCAACCGACTCTACTCCTCGTAGACACCCTATAAAGCACCAATTAAAATACACTTAGTGACAACACAATAGCCTTCTCCGAGGCACACCCTACTACTGCACGCCACAAGACACACTTAGCCTCAAACTTTACATCTCTATCGATATAAACATCTAAACATATAAACACATAATCGAATCAAGTCCACAAAGATAGTTACTCATCCCTAACTCCCAAGGAATTCCTATCGAAACCACGTTGATCAGCGTGTTTCCAAAAGGACCTCAAAGCAAGTTCACCTATGAATACTATCCAGAGATCAATCCCATGCTCACATAAATGCAACACATAAGTCCTAATATTCATGTTAACTATATGCAACGCCCTCACTACACTACACGTAGTAAACCCACCGTGGTACAAACCACTTCCCACGAGCTCAAGGTATTCAAACCCGTAGTTCGATACCAAGTTGTCACGCCCACTTTTTATTACTCGAGGTCATTACCAAGTTCATTAACTTAATTCAATTTCAGAAATAATATGCGAAATAAACTCATACATTCAATCCATAGCAATGAATATCAAGATTTCATTCAGATGCAAGTAAATGTTACATGAACATACTAATAAATTGCCCTTAGGCTTACAACTTTAAATAAACAACCAAGGGTGTAACCTTTACACATATGGCTTTCCGCTAACAAGAAAGAGGCCCCGTGGCCAACAAATAAGTAATCCAAATCTTGCACTCAACCCGCTTAATACGAAAAAGATTCAACAACGTGATGAACATATAGTCCAAGAGGGATCTCAACTTGATCCTCAACAATAACAACAAGACAGATAGCTATGATCATGCACACTCATTCTCATACTAGAATAGTAATGTGACGCTTTAGACAAAATATATATGTATATAAACTTTTCTCAAAAGCAAATATTTTATTCAATGCTATAAGCGTTTATCTTTCCCTTTTTCCTTTCATTAACCCCTGCATCTAACCTTTTATACATAAGCAATTACTTAGGAAATAAATTCACTAAGACCACTACTATTCCCCAATTTCCACACATACAACAGATGTGCCTTTCTAGAACATATTTCTAAAATGTTTGATTCTCTTTACACTTCTAAAAGACAAGGGTAGCAACTAATACATGATTAACACAAGATAATCCAATTACAATTTCATGACATGAATATCTTCATTGCCTATGGCCCATAGTGTATGGCACAATTGAGCTTACAATTATGGCGCATAAACTGGGCACATAGCTCAACAAGGGTTCCATCTCTCATTAACAATATTTCCAAATTCAACAGGATAACAAATCAAGTTAAACATATCCGATAACATAACGAATACACATGTTGGTATCAGAACAATCACAATCAAACTCACTTCCATACTTCCCAACCGACACACATGGTGGTGATGTACCATACCAACAACAAATAAAAATAAGCACCCACCTAAGTGATGCTACTGGAGTCCACCCCCTATTTCCTCCCCACAAATCCGGCTTAGAGGTCCATCCCCTATCTTCCCCTAAACCGTGGAGTACATCCCCTACCTCCTCCCAACAAATCCGGTTTAGAGGTCCATCCCTATCTTCCCTAAACCGTGGAGTACATCCCCTATCTCCTCCCATACACAAGTAATGCATATAAACACAACGCCATATACACAAACAATCAATGGTGTAATGCATACACAACAATTAACGCAACTGCGTCATCCTCCACCGATGACTAGGGACAAAACCTCTAGATGCGTGTATATTGTACATCTATAAACATACTCAATTATCATGAGATTATCAACTTATCACTAATACTAACATAGTAGTATAAGATACAACAATCCAACATTCATACTTATTTCAAAGTGTCTTTCCCATTCCACAAAACCAATCTTGCTTCCTTTTGTTTTCACAAAACTGCTTATTCCTTTTGTTTCCACAAAACCAAATCCAAAGGCAACAAAGCCAAAACCCATTTTAATCTACCACATTCCTTTCAAAGCCATTCCAATTTAATTTTATAAATTAAATCATAACTATAAATTAGGTTTTACTCCTCTTTCTCAATATTGAACAAAATGCCTCAATCATCTATAATAAACAATAATGGCTTCAATTAATTCCAAATACCCAAGTATTTACCCAAAGATCAAACCCCTATCTTATTATTAAATCAATAAATATTAGGGTTTCCTCTCCTTTCAACAACAACTAGCTAATTAACACCCAATTAGCCCCAAAACACATATAATAATCATGGATCTAAAACCCACAACCAACCCAAAGTTCAACCTCATGCATTTATACAAAAATCCAACATGATATAGTTTTCATGCAATACAAAAATTACCACATGTCTATCTATAGATGAAGTATTGAAAAAGATCAAGGAGAATCCCTACCTCAAGAACCAAGCAAGAAACCAAACCTAGAGAAGAATCCTACGCAATCAATTCCAATCGGTTGAAAATGTTCATCTCCTCTTGTTCTTCATCCTGATACAAGAATCATGGTGGGTTGTTGATCAAAGTAAAGGAATTCAAGGGTTTGGAGCTAGGGTTTCGGACTAGGAGAAAAGGAAAGAAGAAGGGAAAGAAAAATATCAAAAGTGATCCAAAATCACGATTTAAAAGCTGCTGTCCTGAAAACTCCGCTCGAGCGCACCTTTTCTGCTCGAGCGGACCTACTCACAGACAGATTCCAAAACTTCAAACAGGTGTAACTTTCCCATCCGACTCCTTTTAGGTCGTTTGTGTCCAAATTGAAGCCCCGAAATAAGCTTTCCAATGGTTCTAACCTCATATCCAAATTCAAAATGTGGAAAAGAAAAGGGCAAAAGAGTGGCAGCTGTTCAGAAATAACTATCTCGAATCAAATTCTTTGGTTCAATCTACCCTACCATCATATTGCCACCTCAATCAAAAATCCCCAAAATAAAATAAAGACGCCCAAATACACTAATAGGATGTCAAAATGAGTCCACATGCCTCGTAAATACAACTCATCCTCGAGACCCGCTTGAGCGCCAACTCCCCCGCTCGAGCGGAAGGAGAAATTCTGGGTCATTACATTTTTTGTTCAATAAGAGATTGCTAATTACATTCATGGCATATTTTACAAAACTTCATTATTGATTTTGTAATGGTAAAAGTTCCAATCAAGTATAAAATTTGTAAATTACGTAGATCTGATTCATAAATTGTAATGTAAAAATGCTTGCAAAGATTCAAAAATATTAAATTTATTCATAAATAATAAATTTTAAAATGGTAGAAGAACTATGTGATTTTCACTAAAATTTTGTAATAGACATTTTCAATCAAGTAGAGAAAAAAAACATAGGCCTATGTGGTATAGTTAAATATTTTTGCATACATATTTACTTTAATTTATTTGTTTAGTATGTTAGTTGTAAATTTTTTCAAGAAAATCAAACAATTACAATATATAAAGAATAAAAAAATAGAAATGATCTATTACAAATAAAAAATGATCTATTTAAATATACGAATTCTCATAAATAATGAATTACAAAATAAATAATTCAATGATCTATTACAAATAAAGAATTAAAAGATGATCTATTACAATATGTAAGTATTACATAGTCTACATCGACCAAGTCGCGCCGGACATGTTTGCCTATCATGACTCGTCTGCTGGCACTCACTGCAACGAGCGGTCAAACGCTTATATGATATATCCATCTCATTTGGAATACGAGACATAGATGTACGACCCCATTTTACTTCTCGCAGACGAAGTACATTAGGCATTAAGGTCCACTGCGGATCATCCCAATAATCATAATGTGGTATTGTATTGAATTTTGTTTTTTAAACCTTCATGTATATAGAAAGCCTATATAATCGGATCAACGCATCAACGGATTGTCACCAAGATTCAGACATTACAATGAGCATATGGAAACATGGATAGTGTCTTATCTCATATTTCCCACAACCGCACGTGGGTTGATTCATCCGCACAATTTGTGTATTGCACCTCGCCCATGGCGAAAAGATGTTTGCACCTCAAATACACGGCGTGGCCTATCAGAAAATTGTAATATAAACTAATCAAGTTCATGTTTTTAGGTGTACTTAACTTCATAACATAATAACAACAATTTAGTTTATATTGCAAACTAACCTGTCATACGATATCAACTTGAAAGTATTTGCCCTTGCGATGCCATCCTCAATAGTTTTTTGCATCTCTGGGTATTGAACTCATTTCAGACATCTATTTCAACTTGGGCTCCCATCTCGCCAAAATATTTTACGAGCCGAAATGTAAATTCAACCATAGCCGAGATAGGTAAGTTCTCACACCTTTCAAGACGCTATTGAAGCACTCGCATCGTTGTCGTCAATACCCCCACCGATATCCACCGTCATACAAAAGGACCCACTTCACAGATTCATCTTGTTAACCCAATTGATGGCATCTTGGTCAATAGCTCAGATTCCGCTAAGTAACCATTACACTTTCGTCGTTGATGAGCACTCCCTGCTTTCCATAGAAGTTGTTTCAGCTCCTTATTTTTGAACCTAGTGTTAAAGTTACTACAAACGTGTCGAAGGCAGTGCCGATGATATCCAACAAATTGGAGCGAGGAATTCAGCCAATGCCACCTCACAGCAGCTAAAATACTCTCAGCTCAATCAAATATCAAAGTCACTCCCTGTCGGTCCATAACAATATGTTCCTTGATATTTGAAATGAAGAACGACCAAGACTCCGAACTCTCCCTATCGACAACAGCGAATGCAAGCGATAATACTTTGCCATTGACAAAGGATAATCATTGCTACAAGCAACACACCAGTATTTTTCATATAATAATGTACCATCTATGGTTATAACAGTCGACAATATCTCGAATCCATCGATGACGGGTTTGAAAGACCGTAAAACAAAGTGGAAGACGGTATAATGGTTGTACCTCCGTATATCTATGCTTCCATTGCATGATGGTGCCAGATTAGATGTTTGTAATACATGCATGAATTTAGGCAACATCGTGATATGATTCATCTCAATCCCTAATACCATTCTAATTGCCTTTGCCCTTGCATGGCACGCCTTCTTGTATGATATACTATAGTTCATGGTCTTTTGATATCTTCGATGACATTCTTAATTGGCATATCAGTTCACTCGCATAATGCACAATACCTATGAGTCGATTATTATGGTGTGAACACTATAAACAAACAAAATGTATATATATATAAACATTTATTTTGTATACTCACCACAACTTGTCCCAAAAGATGAGAAGCAATGTAACTAGAGCTAATATTAGTGTGGTCCCTGCTCATTTGTGGGTATAAACAATGGTAAGGACCCCTATATTGCTTTATTTCAAAAAGACCATGTATCCTATTAAGAGATGCACGCAACCACCATCTCGCAATCGTGCTTGCAAGCACACACCCAAACATCTTGCTTGAGGTTACAACTTTATACTCGATTATTTGTTACATGGTACAATTTCACAAAGATGTACGAGTTGCTTTTATCAACAAAAACCATCCCTTTGTCCAACTTTGGATTTTCAAAGATTCCATATTCGGGTTACATGGGAATGACATCATGTTACTAATATCAAAATCACCACCTATGTGAATGTTTTCAGAAAGGGATTTCGTGTCTAGGTGGAATGGGGCATTCAATATCAACGGAGCGCCTAAGATCATCTTCTTCATCATCATCATCCGATCCGCCAATAAATTTTCTTCATCACACATTTCGTTCTCATCATTGTCTAGGGCAGCATCGTGACCGCATATGTCACTATCAAGAACCACACAGATTAATCGCTTACCCATATTACCAACAACTTCAACTTGAGTGGTATGATGGTCAGAGGTGCGACATCTTCTGTTATTGTGAAATTCACCTCATATCCACCTCGTGAACTTGATTCTCCACCATGGCCATAAAAGGTCTGTTGTGTGTAGCCCGCTGCATAACATTCATTTGATTCATACATAGGAGATCAAACGTTGTCGTCAATCCCATGTATCGGAATGTAGTGAACGGGTTTGAACTTTCCATCTGTGGTCATATTGGGGACATTGTGTACAATCTCTTTATCAATGTACACTTCTAAACAATTTGGTGGTTGGAAACTTCCACCGATAGTTAATACTTGTTCAATGCCTCTTCGCCATTGATCGATAATATTTTGTATTTGCCGGTTGCTTGCCACTAGCTTATATAAGGTATCTACATTTGAAGATCAATAAGACAATTTCCGTAATTTGCCACCTTTGACATAAACATCTCCTCCAATTGTTAAGTGTGGTGCCAAGTTGCACCCCATATATCCTTTCACCAAAGATCATATGTCACACCTTCATCGATCCTAATTATGTTTTCCCCAATAGAAGATAATTGGAAAGCTTGCCATATACTCGCTTCAATGAAACAATGAACATTAAAATAGCAAAATATACATATATCGAATTTTACAATCGAGCAAATAATTATATGAATTTTAAATCATTCAATTACAATTACTTGTGAGGCAATAACTTTATTTAAGTAATCAAGAATTGTAAACCAACAATCATTATTCATTTTTAATTAAAATATGAGTTAAAATAAACCTTATGTTTTGATTTTTAGCTTTTAAGAAAAGCTACAACACATAAAGAATGTTGGTTTGTTTGGACATAACCGTCTGTGGAACTCCTGTGTTCTACTTTTTTCCATTATTTATTACGATTAACATCATGCTATTAAGACGTAAATGTAAATTTTCTTTTTCCATGTTTCTTCTTCTTTGTTTTCATAACATTTCAATGTTGATTTGATTTTTGTAAATTAACTTGCTTTATTTTTATATTCGTTATTTGAATTTGAATTTCCATTATTTGGTTTGTTTATTTTCCCATTTTTTTTCTTTCGTACTTTTTATTCAGATAAACAAAGCTTGAGATTTCATCTCACGTGAGTTTTTATTTACTTCCTATGTGGAGACTCTTATATTTTCTCAAGAAGGTTCTTTGTTGTCATTGCTTCTTGTCTTAATTAAAAAAAAAAAACATCAAAACAACTATATTTTGTCTTAATTCTTTTGTTGTCATTGGTATTTTTTATTCTCATTCTTTTGAACTTGGATATGCTTTGTTCATATGATCCTTTTTGAATTCATACACATGTATAGATGTCCTATACAAAATGTTTATTGAATTAGTGGCGAAGAATAAATTTTGAATCACATAGCAAAGAATAACTTCCGATTTTGAATAAGTCTAAGAATACAAAATGGTTATAGAACTGCAAAAAATGTATATAGATGGATAAAATTTTTACAAATAGTAATAAACTCCATAAAATTTTATGATATATATGTATTTTTAGTCAATTTTATGATCAATTTTGTTTGTTTATAACAAAACTACAAGATTTTTAGCTACTCACCCATTTTGATTTACAAGATCTATAAAGGGACAATTCCAAAGATTACAATATGGCGTAGTTTAGAGGAAGATCGGATATATGCATGCGTATTATTAAGTATTTAAAGAGGTGTGTTGGGTTTGTGTTTCTACAAAGTGTTTTTGAGATAAAAGTATGAAAACTCATTTGGTTTGCCTTCTTTCAGAAATGGTTGTGGAAAATTGTTTTGGGGTGAGAGTTTTACAAAAAGTGATTAATTTGATGTGTATGAGAGAGAAAGTTTTTTTGGAAAGTAGGTAACCAAACAAAATTATAAAAAAATTATTTGGAAAAATTTGTTTGGTTTGATGAATCTATAAATTTGTTTGTAGAGAAATTTTCCCAACATTTTATATGAAAAACAAACCAAACAAGCCCATTCTGACTATGAGTTGTATCCATACCACCCGAATTATAATAGATTTATTGAGAAGCTATGGGATTATATGATGTAGTTGGATAATTTAACCACTCATCTTTGAAATTGAGACTATGTGTGTTGTACATTTATTTCTGCTTAGAAATAACTGCTTGGGCTATCGGAGTGATAGTCATGATTGTTGTAGACATTGCATGTGGATTAGGAAAAACTCAAACTAATCAATTGGCTATGTCGCTGAATAATACATTAAATTTATGTATTGATTGATTGTGTATATGACTTTGTGTTTATATGCATTGCTTGAGTTTGGGAGGAGATAGGGATGTAATCCACGGTTTAGGGAAGATGGGGGATGTACCTCTAAACCAGTTAATGTTTGAGGGAAGATAGGGGATGAACCCAGGGTCGTGGCTCATATGCTCGCCCATTATGATTAGGATACAGCTCTTATGCTTATCCATTGGAGTATTTGTTTGTTTGGTTTGATACATCACTAAAATGTGTATCATGGGAAGTATGGAAGGAATTTTGATTGAGATTGTTACATCACCAACATGTGTATCTGCTATGATGTAAGAAAGGTTTAACTTGATTTGTTATCCCTATTGAGTTATTTGGCCAGGTTCTGAGCCATGTCTGTATAAGTGGAAAGTGAAATGTTTCATTGACATTAGTGACATGAACTTGTAAAATGATATAATTGACTGTATTGTGTTAACCATCTATCGAATGCTACTTTAGTTAATTCTTATACTTGGTTTAGTATTTCATTGGCTGGCTCACCCTATATGGCTCACCCTATATGGGGAACACTATTTTGTGTTCGTGATGGGCTACCTCCAAGGAATTAGCTTGATAGATTTAGAGTTGAAGACTCATTTAGATTAGTTGTTATTTGCTTTATTTGATATTACATGTAAGGACTCAAGCCAAGGGCTTAACTTGTAATGAGTTAGTACTCATATTTTTGTATCCAAATGTTGGCTTGGAAAGATGTAAGCCCATAGGGCATTTACTTTCTTTATTACATGTAATATCTTTTAGTACATTTACTCTGATGAATGGAATAATATTCTTCCTTTTCTTATAATGATGCATGCTAATATGATATGTTATGGGTTATTTTTGAGGGCGTTACACTTTTACACCCACAAAGACCGACTAGAAAAGCCATATTCACCAAGAGATCCAAATCAAAAAAAAAAAAAGAGAAGGCCGAGAGATCTCACAAAGGCAAATCATGTTTCCACCTCTCTCTCGATCAAGACCCGGTAATATGCAACAAAACATCCTTTCTTTATAGCTTTTCCATTACCAAAGAAGATTGCGCATTCTTTTGCTTTTCTTGTTTTTGGATTATTGAGGATCAAAATATATATATATATATATTTAGGAGAAAAATTCCACATCGGGTTCCTCCTTCTCCTCTCTTTCTTCCTCGAGAGATCAAAGATGATTGAACAGATGAAACAACACCATCAATTTCTTCCAAACAATCTGCAATTCTTCCTTTGCAAAAACCCATCTTCCTACATCAACATTCTCGCACACAAAAAAAAAAAAAAAAAAACACAATCAACCCATGACCCACTTTAATTACTTGCTCATCCAAATAGTACTTAACCTCAAAAACAACATTAAAAAAAAAAAAGAAACAAAACAATTAGTAAAACCCATCTCTTATTTTCCTCCGCTTTGCAAGAAAATTAAGGAAACACAACTTCCTTCTCTTGGAGAACCAAAACCTTCGATGTCCGTGATTATGACTCAAGATGGATATCAATAGTTAAATAACCGAAACCAAAACCAGAGAGTCGAAATCGGAACTCTCCAGAGAAGGTTTGTGTGATAGTATGAGGAAGAGAGTTTAAAATCAAGAGGAGGGAGAGAGAGAGAGAGAAAGAGAAAGAGAGAGTAAGTGGGGTAGATGGGCAGCCTTTATGAGACGTGAGGAGAGAGAGAGAGGAGAGTTTGGCCGGGAACCAAGTGGTTGGTACATTTGAAAGGATTGATCTGAACCATTGATATAAATATAGGATTGATATAAGCCATTGATTCAAATTGTATCTCTGATACATTTTATATATTTTCAAAAACCTTTATCCGTTATTATATAGATAACTCATAATTATTAACTTTCAAATTTTTTATTTTTATCTTTTATAACTGAGTATGTAAGTCAATTTATACACACCTCGACTAAATTTAAAATTATAATATATGCATCAAAAGAGTCTTAAAACATTCTAATTAATAATCCATAGAAATTTCCTAGGTAAGAAGAAAAGAAAAAAAAATGGCACTTTTATGGCTAAGTCTGTGTTTCATAGTATCAAATAATTGCTACGGATGGCCCAATAGATTGACATGGATTAGTATCCAAAATTTACTACATAAATTTAACCACCAACATAAGCCCATAAGCCAAGGCACGTTCTTTTGAGAACATGAAAAAATTAATTTATTGGTTTATTTTGATTATATTATCTCTATTTTTTTTTATACGCTTAAAAAAAAAAGAGTAAATAAATTAATTTTTTTTTTCTTACTTTTCAAAACAAGGAAAAATGAGCTTTTTGTTTGAATTTCATAACAAAGTCTCTATGACCTCTAAAAAGTGGACGAGGGTTACCATTTCACATAGGAAATAACTTTGTCATTAAGGGACCTTAATGGCACAAGTTTGAGCAAATAAAAGTAACTTCTCTTTAATTGTTCATAAATCTCAAGAATTGGATCACCAGTTTTAAAAAATTAAGAATAATGTTTGAAACCTCTATTTCATATTGTCCAAATCAGTCGAGTTATTTTAACTCAATGAAAATAATAATAATTTCATACAAAACTTACACTATGATTTAAGATTTTGGTATGACTTGTCCAATTTTGTCCAATCTCACTGAGTAAATACAATACTTGATAGAATGAAGCTGTTTTAAAATTATACTATAAAATTATATGAAGAGAAAAATAAAACAAGAATCTTCATAATGTCTTAAGATTCAAAATTAGTAATCGATTATGCTATTTATTAAATAAAATACTAAGAAAATAGAAATTAAATGTGTGATATATCCGCTTCACTTTATCAAAGTACTAAAAATAGATCAAGATTTATCAAAATAAAACAAAATAAGTATTTAAAAAAATTGTTAAACAAAGTAACCGAGATGGACATGAGTGTAGGTTGTGACACGTAATGAAGTTCAAAATTTAAATTGATAAAATTAAAACTTTCGAGTTTAAATTAAAAAATACGAAAACTTTGGAGTTTTTTTTTTTTTTGTAATTTGTCTAATATTTTAAACATGTTCTTGCTCATTTGTCAAAAAATGAAAATAAAAATATATTTAGTATACACTCGTAATGTAAAAATTTCATGCCACTAATAAATGTAATTTTAAGAACCAAATAATTTAATGCTAAATGGTATACCTTTTAAAAATAAAATTTTGTTCTTCACATGATAATAATTCATTACCAAATTTCTAATTTCATCCTTAAATAGTAGAGACAATTGGTGAAAAGTTTATTTCAAAGGGGTATAAAGTATTACATTCAAGGTAAAATCTTGTTTGGTAACAAAATGAAAATTGTTGATTTATGTTGAAAAGTTGCCAAAAAAAATTTATGTTTATTTTATCACAATAACCATAAATTTGTCATTGTATTTGTATCATAGAATAGCATAATAGACTTTTAATAATTCTAATTTTTATCATAAAAATTAGAAATCTCTTGCAAAATTTATCCAAAATTAATAAAAGATCTTTAGAACAAAAAACTTAGTTGAATTATGACATAATGTGATTAGTTATAACATATTGTGAGGTCAATTATGACATTATTTTGATTATGATGTAAGAGTTGTTTAGTTATTAAGTGTGTGAAAATATAATTTTCCGTCCCCATCATATTTTCTCATTGAAGTGATATTGGAAAAAATTACCATCTCTATTCAAACTCAATTAAGTTATGAGCTCTACCATAAAAAGTTCTTCCAAGAGACAAAAGAGAGTTTTTTTGGGTAGTATACCGCTTTTCTAACAAATGTAAAATATACTTAATTCATGTAACCTCGTATAGGTGTAAATGTTATGAATTTATAATTTTATATTTAAATTTGTAGATAGTTTCTGATGAATCATTAAGCAAATATTAAATGTGATAGTGATTGTATGCAGGGCGCATTATTCTTTTTTCTTTTTTTCTTTTCTTTTTAAATGTGACATCCTTCATTTATATAATAGAATACATTGCATGTTTATTTGTGTGAAAATTATAATATGAAATTTAAATTTTAGTACAAGTCTTAATTGTTTATTTTTATATTTATTTTTTGTATGACAAAACATAAGATTTAATATATTATACATCTAACAATAGCTCATCTAATAAAATAAATCTTAGTACAAAATATAAAATAAAATCCTAAATGGAGAAAAAGAACCTTTCACGTTAGAAAAGATATGAGTCTCCAAGATAGGAAGTAAAAAAACTCCACGATGAGATGAAACCTCGCCCATTGTTTTATATGAATACAAATAAGTGAAAAAATGAGAAAATAAACACATAATAAATAAATAGAGACAAAAGTAAAAATGTGAGAAAATATAAATTGAAGTAATGTTTAGTTGTGTTGAAGTAATGTTTCACCTCTAGAGTTCCTTCTAATTCTCGAAAATATAAATTGACAAAAATGAGAGGGCTGATTTTTTATAGGAAAATGCCACTTATGATATAAATGTCACTTATAGGAAATATATATAATTGCTCCTTTTGACTCTACACAATTTCCTTTCACCAAGATCCTACCTAAACAAATTCAAATAACCAACATTGATTAAAAATAAAAAGTGCTGTATAATTTTACATAAAATCAAATCAATATTGAAATATTACCACAAATAAAAAAAGAAGAACATATGGAAAAGAAAAATTCTACATTTATCGTGCACAAGAACATGATGTTAATCGTAATAATAATGGTAAAGCAGAACACAAGAGCATGATGTTAATCTTTATGTGTTGTGTTTTTTTAAAAGCTAAAAAATCTAAAACATAATCATTATTTTAACTCATATTTTAATAAAAAATCGTAATGATTGTTGATTACAATTGTTGATTACTTAAATAAAGTTCTTGCCGCACAAGCAATTGTAATTGCTGAACAACGAGTTAAAATTTATATAATTTTTTGAAGTAAAATTCGATATATATATTGTTGATATTTTAATGTTTTTTATTTCATTGAAGCTACCTTAAGGAGACTGTTCTAATTATTTTCTATTAAAATATAATTCGGGAGTACGATGAAGGTGTGTCATGTGATGCTGAGCAGAATAGGGATATATGGGTTGCAACTTGGCACCACGCTTAGCAATTTGGAGAAGATGTCCATGTCCAAGGTATGTTACGAAAGTGTCCAATTGAATAAATGTAGATATCCTATCGATAGGCAAGCAATCAGCAAATACAAGATATTACCGATCAATGACGATGAGGCGTTGAATG